>CABFWO010007276.1:6173-26498 GCA_902155825.1 Timema genevievae
CCCCCCAGTTCACCCGATCGAGATTCAAACCTCGATCTCCCCGTCCTCGGTGGTCTATCTCAACACGACAGGCATGTTAGCTAACTACACCACTGAGGCGGGTTGTTTGAATCTTCTTTACAAAGCTTATCCAAAACTTTTTGTCTGTTTGTACATCCTCGTGGGTCTAGATCCAGAGATCAAATTTCCCTTAATAGCTGTTGCGTCATAAGCAATATTTTTTGGTGGAACTTTGTCCATCTTTTCAAGTGTTTCTCGTAAAAGCATTGGACATTGTGATTTAGGGAGACCAATCTAGTTTCCAACAGGTGAGAGTTGCTTGCCAAGCAGTTTTCTTACTCGGAAATCCATATGAAAGATTGTTTCAAACCACTCCTGTAATGTTTCCATATCACACCAGCCATGATTTGTTCTTTTGTGTCTTGTACACCTTAACAAGGATAATCACATCAAGGTCTTGGTCCATCTTCAACAATATATAGGCTCAGCCTTGTACTGGAGGCACTCTGAAACTAATGCTTCCTATTTATTTACACGGAAACAACAACAAATAGAGGGAGCACAATAACACCGCTGGATAGATCAAGTTGTCAGCTACAAAATTCGATTTTTCCACATAGTCACCACCATTGGCTATGTATTTTCGCCAGCGATGAACAAGAGTCTGCATGCCGCGCTCGTAAAAATATTCACCAGTAGAAGTGACCCACTTTTTCACAGTTTTGATGATGCCATCATTGTTGGGAAAATATTGCCCGCATAGTCCATCTTTCATCGGCCAGAACAGATGGTAGTCAGAAGAATTCAAAACAGGACAATACGGCTAGTATGGTAGGACATTCCAGCCAAACGTTTTAATATGGTCCATGGTCTTCAAACCGGTATCATGTCAGGCATTATCGTGCTGCCAACAAAAGGTTGTCTTTGTCTCTGGCCTGACTCTGGAATATTGGGCCTTCAGTTTAGTCATCATCGTGATGTAACAGTCAGAGTTGATGGTTTGTCCAAGTTACAGAAAATCCAGGAGGATCACGTCTTTCCTATCTCAAAAGACAGTACACATCACTTTACCTGCCAATTGCTGCGCCTTGAACTTTTGTTTTAGTGGGGAATTCGCTTGTTGCCATTTCATGGACTGTCGTTTTGTTTCTGACTCGTAGTGGTGACACAACATCTTGTCACGGGCGATGATGTGGTCCAGTAAACTTGTCACCTTTAGCCTCGTAGTGGTGACACAACATCTTGTCACGGGTGATGATGCAGTCCAGTAAACTTGTCATCTTTAGCCTCATAGTGGTGACACAACATCTTGTCACGGGCGATGATGTGGTCCAGTAAACTTGTCACCTTTAGCCTCGTAGGGGTGACACAACATCTTGTCTAGGGCGATGATGCGGTCCAGTAAACTTGTCACCTTTAGCCTCGTAGTGGTGACACAACATCTTATCACGGGTGATGATGCAGTCCAGTAAACTTGTCACCTTTAGCCTCGTAGTGGTGACACAACATCTTGTCACGGGTGATGATGCAGTCCAGTAAACTTGTCACCTTTAGCCTCGTAGTGGTGACACAACATCTTGTCTAGGGCGATGATGCAGTCCAGTAAACTTGTCACCTTTAGCCTCGTAGTGGTGACACAACATCTTGTCTAGGGCGATGATGCGGTCCAGTAAACTTGTCACCTTTAGCCTCGTAGTGGATCAGCAGGTCCTGACAGATATGCATTCGGTGGTCTTTCTGTTCTTTTTTGAACATTTGTGGGACCCACCTGGTACAAACTTTGCATTATGCCAATGTTGCCAACATCGTTTTCAACGCATTGAAGTCGATATTAAGCTCTGTACACAGTTCTTGGTCATAATCCGCCGATTCACAAGGATGAGTTGATTGAAGCACTTTTTATTTTGTGGGTTAGCAGCTGTGCTGGTTCTATCCATAAAATAGAAACTATGAAATCTGAAGGCTACCTCCTAGATTTGAACCAAACTCTTGTAGAAGTAGTTTGAAATTTTAAACCTAGTTATGAACAATTCTACTCCATTGATGCTATATTCATTTAGACTTATATACAGTGGTAGCTTGTGGGCCTACTTGTCCTATAAGTTTTTAAAACTATTCGTGTTTCCTGTAATTGTGCTCTTTGCCTAGCACTATTTCAGAAATTCATTTTGGTTAGTGTATATACACTTAGAGAATGTATGTATGTTAGCTTTCTAAAAACATACTTTAGTTCACCCATTGACCACTGCGCATTACCAACATACTCTAACACACACAGCCAATGCACATTCTTTGACATAATTTTGGATGGATGTTATTTTAAAATGTATATTTACTGTGCTTATATCAATTTTTTAATACACCAAATATTCATTGGACGTAGACTAAATGTCAGGTTCATATATTCTGGTTTGCTGGAGATGGAGAGGTTGAGGTTCGAATCCTGCCTGAGTATACTGAGAGATTTTTTTTTCTTAAATGTTTTCATTACTCTCCTACTTCACAATTGTGAGTACATTTATTCTTAAATATGACCTGCCTTATCCTACACAAAATATTTATTTATAGGTTACTTTTTGGACTTCAAAATTGAATAAATTCATTTTACATGATCTTGTATAGGAAAATGTTTTTCAATCAGCACCGTTTGGCTTTGTGCTCTATCAGAAGATCTGATAATTAGTGCTTTCAAGGGATACCTGTGTACCTAACTTATTAGTATTTATTTAACTTGTTTTTTCAAGTATTTTAGGTTACTTAACACTAAACCTTGTCTTTTAGGACAAACAATGAAGAATACCAATGGATTTACATGCTCAAAGACTACGCTGTTGTTTGCAGAAATTGATCTAAATGTCAGGTGTGAGGCCTACAAAACTAACCTATTTTAAGTTAATTTGTTTTACTAAGTTTCTGAATTGTTAAAATATGGATTCCATATCCTGGAATTTCATTATAGTTTGTGGTTAAGGTTAAGGGTAAATTTGACCCCATATGGGGCAAATGTGAGTGCGACAATGGGCTTCATTTTCACTTGAACTATCTTAAAAACAAAATCCTTTTATTAGTGGTGAACAGACCATATTACCATATTTGTAAATCCTTCAGGTACAAAGGAAATGCCCACATTTCCAACTGCACTTAACCTTAAAAGACGTATAGGCTCAACAAGTATTTTTTTTAAACTTTAAACTCTCTTGATTTGAAATAAAATGTTTATTGGTTTATTTATCAAGCATATGTTATATTTATAGGTGTGGTGGTATAATAGTCACTATGTCAAATATATATATATATAAAAAATACATTGTATTAAATGGTTTTGCTGTTCATTTGTCGCTCCTTGTTAGTATGTTTTGGTGTAGCCTAATGCGCTTTCTGTTGAAATAAATACTTGAAGTGCAAGTACCAAGATCTCTACACAAAATTAAGAACCAACAATTCTTCATACAAATTAATGAGCTCCCATTTTACTAAACACTGAATAAAAAAAACCTCATATTGCCAGAAGGCTTAATTAAAAGTTGGTTAGTTTTTACTTTCAACATGACATAAACTACCTATAAAGAAAAATTGTTGATACTTTTTGACCGTGGGGTTTTTTAAAAATGTTTAGTCAAAGTGAATGGTTGGGGCCACACGCAATGAAATGAATGCATGAAGTTTGTTTATTTTTTCACTCAGATTAAGACTCACAACACGATGCTATCAAATAAAAAAAATAGAGATTGGGCCACACACGAGCAAAAATTATGTCAAGAGAAATAAAAACACTACGGCGTGGTATTTATTTCAAGCGTGGAAAAAAATGTGTACAAAACGAGTAATTGGACATGGTGCTTAAAAAAAATCTCTGGGCATTAATTTCAACAAAACACACCTTACACAGTGAAATAAACGAGAAGAATGACATCACTGTCAGAAGTTTTGAGCAAAGATGCCAAACAAAAGTGACATTCATATAGTTTAAGATCTTCATTGTTAGTCAAATAGTAAAGATTATTTTGGAGGTGGAATCTTGTGTGTATCTTAGGAGCGAGGGCCATAGAGTTAAATGGTAGCACAATACATTTTTTCACCACCACAGGAATAATCAGGCTACATAAAATATATTTATATGAATACTATTTCTGAGTAAGAAAACTTTCCTAAGTTCTCCTGAAAGTAAATATTATTTTGAAGTCAGGAGTCTATTTAATTTTACCGACCCTGCTTTGACTCCGACTTCACAACTCGGTTTGGAGATTAATAGTAATAACATTAGTACTTAGCACCGCGTCTTACTACCCTTTTGGGTTATACACTTAAGTACTAATTACGCTAATGGGTTAGGAATTGTGAAGGTTGATTTTAGAGGAAGTGAACCCGCATTTTCGTGAAGGGAGAGTGGAAAACCATTTATGGAAAACCACCTCAGTTCACCTGAGCGAGATTCGAACCTCGATCTACCCGTCCTCGGCAGTCTAGCTCAACACGAAACCAACGTGCTAGATAACTATGCCACCAAGGCGGGTGAGATTAATAATAAAACATAGGGATAAAGAGACCAAAAAAAAACATGGAGTTATTTCAACAGTGTATGATGATTGAAACAAATGTTTTTTATAATATCAAACCAAATACAATAAAAATGTTATTTATTAATATGTATTATTTGTATTTATAAATGTAGTGTAATAATGTGGATATTTCCATAGTTACATACAGGAGTCCACTGTTATTCTCTATAATAACTAATGCACACAAATTCCAGCTTGTTGAGAACCTCCAATGCAAGCAAAGAAAGCTAAAGACCGGAGGCAAGATGAAAAAAACATGCATTTATTTCACTACGTGTGACACTATGGTATACTGAATAAAAAAACCCAACAGATTTGCATCTATTCTCATTTGTGTTACACAAGTTTAAGGGTGTTCAAGTGAGTTCTGATTTAATCGTAACATAATTTTGTTGTTTGGGCTTATGTTTCTCTTTCTTAGATATTAATAAATACAGGAACGGTTAAGACTGAAAAGAGAGTAGAAGACTTTCACATGTGTCTTGATTTAACCTAATAGCATAACATTAGCTGTGTTAAGTGTGGTATAATGTCATTTATAGTGATGTGAATAACTTAAGAGTGGTGTTAAAAACTCCCGAAAAGTCTAAGTAAAAGGTTGATCAACACCGATTTGCTTTGATTTCAAAATTCATAATATTATTATTTTGCCATCTTTATGAAATTTTTGAACCAAACTCACAAAAATATTCTACATGGCACAGTAAATTTAGTTAAATGTAAACTATTTTTATGTTATCGTATGTCTTATAATTGTTTGATTTTTTTTTATGACATTTCTAGCTTAAAAGTTGGCTCTAATCGTCCTAAATGCAAATTTATATTTTTAGTCATTCACATTTTCTAGAGCTCAAAAAGATTTGAAAGTCAAATGTAATGTTTGGATATGTACTTTACTTGGTATGTAAGTAACTTTTAAACAACCTTTATAAATCATGTGTTTTCTTTCTTAACCCCCTTTAGTATAAAACACATTTTTTGAGTTAAGATGAAAGAAAATAATTTATTCAGTGACAGCAAAACCTTGCCTGAGGGTGAGGAGGGACAGTCAGAATAAAAAGGTTTTCTTGAGTGGCTTCAACCTCCAAGCCAAAGGGGGAGTGTTCCGTGTTGGGGTGTAGGGGGGGGANAATTGATCTCACTCTCGTGAAGGTTGCCCTGTCTCAGACGGGAAAAGAGACGTCCACTCTGCCTGGGCGATGTTCCTCATTCAGTAATCCTGGCAGTGTGTCTCTTCTTGATGACCCTGGGGCAACGTCTGGAAGACTTAACTCAAATGGTGGCTAAATCTCTGTCTTAAGTCTTTGTGTGAGAGTGAATGGGGGTAGGGGGATGGAGGGGCCTCTCCCTATCCACCACACACTAAGCGGTTGGTAGCTAGTACTTTCTGGTAAAGCTGGTCAGGCCACCTTCACAAAGTTGCTGCTTGTCAATTTAGGCTGAAAGCCTTCTTGGGGGCGATTCTTAAGGCTAAGCACCTGACCTTCTTTAGGGCCCAAACAGGATGATATAAGCTAAAAACCCTCTTCAGGATAATTCCTATGATTGAGTTTAGACTCTCGGTAGGGCAACCTAGGCCAAAGCCCTAAGGTTGATTCCTAAGTTGTGTCGAAACTCCCTTACGTTTGAATCCAGTACACAAGAAAAGAGGAGCCAACTCCTTCTGTCGAAGGAAGGGGGATGGGGGGGTTGTTCCAAATGTCCGGTGATAACAGGGGTTGATGGCGGGCATGGGTTCATTGGTCCCTAAATTGTCTGCTGTGCATGTAATGTACATTGCTACTCTCGAAGCTTACACCCATGATGGGTTAGAGGAGCTTTGCAAACAGTGTTTGTTCGCCAGAAGGCAAGTGGTTGCCGAACCCTGACATGGCAGGTGAGGTTACACTTTGAAAAGTCCCTCACTTTAAGATGTTAGACAAGTGACTTAGTGGAGTTCTTCTTTAATGCCCTTGTCTGGAGTTTTTTTTAAATGAGGCTTCTATACTGGATCAATTAACTTTTCAGTACATTAAGAATAAATTTGACTATATTTCAAACTACACCACCAGGGGGAGATGGCTATGCAAATGACATAGTCAGGGTTGTATTGTGGCTAGTTGGATAATTTTATTTTTCACAATTTTTGGAAGGATTTACTAAAATATGTATACAATTTCTTGTTCTGGGACAAAAAATTGTAATTCTTGGCCACAGGGCTGTGGAGTCTGAGTCTGAAGCAATTTTGGGTGGAGTTGGGGTCGGTAGAAAGTTACTGACTCAGACTTAAAAAACTTATAATAGTGTCAAACTTGATTCTTACTGGTATAGACATAATCAGGGATCGACCTTAATATCACGATTCTTAGCTATCAAAACTTTGATGGCATACAAACAAATAGAGAATATTCAGAATTGGGTAGTTTCCAATTGTGATTATTATTAGCTTTAATCTATTATAAGCGTATAACCCGAACGGGTAGTAAGACACGGTGCTAAATATTATTAATCTATTATATGCATAGATTAATGCATATTCACTCTCAAAGAAATTAAGGAAATTTACTTATCCATAAAATGTAATCAAATAAATATATTTTAAGTTATAATTTTACTGTAGTCAAATGATTTTACTATAGTAAATTTTTTTATTACGAATTAATATATAAATGTTTCGACTGGAGCAACAAAGTCTAAACATTTATTTTAATTTTCTACACATGGTGATATCTGCTGTTTAATGATTTTCATGGGCATATTGCCCATTATAATAATAATTACTATCGTTAATATAATTTGTCGCTAAGAAAGGAGTCAGTCAGAGTTGGACAGTAGAAAAAGTAGAGGAGTCGGAGTTGTAGGTTTAGCCTACCGACTCCACAGCCCTGCTCGGCCATCCCTAATAACCATGCTTAGATACACACCTTGAAAGGTCAGGGAAATTTGAAAAAGTCACTGGGATTTTCAGATATTTTTGCAAATATGTTCGAAATACCAATTAGTGACATTAAAGACTGTAAGTTTTATTACAATTCATGAGAATTTTGTGAAGAATTCTGTCATATTTTCAGTTAAAAAACAAAAATAAGGATACATTTCGTATTATAACCTTGCATATAACTTACTTTGAAATCACATATGTTTTGGTCTATAAGATCTGTAAAACTCTAGGAACTTAAAAATTTTAAAAAGTGTTTCAACCCTGGTTAACAATTTTCAGGAGACACTTCCATGTATATGATTTTATATATATATATATGATTTTATATATATATATATATATATATATATATATGCATAGAAATAAAATATCCAATAATCAAGTAAAACACTAAAACAGACATCCATGAATTTTTGTCTTGTAATGATTTCCTTTCAAGGTCATAAGACAATGTTTGGACAAAAATTATGCTTGAAGCGACCCTGAGTGTAACCAACTATTGCTTCTCTCTCTCTCTCTCTCTCTCTATATATATATATATATATATATTATTTCTATGCAAGCTATAATATTCTTTAAACTCTGCTTTAGCTCTAATGAACATCAACAAGTTGAAGGTATTCAGATTTCTATAACAATTCTAAAAGAGAATTATAAAATAAATGTAGGCCTCTTAATCTATAAAATTATAATCTTTATATTGGAGTGACACCTCAGGAAGTTGCATGTACCTAGAAGTGACCTTGATTGCATTGTTTGCAACTATCTCAATACTTGCTGAACCTGTGATGTAATGCACACGTGCTTTCACCGCTAGTCCAAACAATGATTATATGCTTAATGAATTATATGACACCACCGAGTTGCCACACACGTGTAAAACCGGGATGTCAAATAATTTCACATAGCATGAAATATTCAGGAAATTCCACAAAGTTTACTAGAGTTTTAAAATATCTGAAAGTCAAATTTTCAAAGAATTTCACTCAACCTTTTCCTCCATTTATATTATATAATTATTTCTATTGTATATTGCGCTTAAATTATATGATTATTATTTGAATGCGAAAATATATGTGCAGTTTTCTGCCATATTATCTGACAGTGCATGATATATTACTAAGCACATATTTGTGTGTGCAACTGCCGGCTGTATCAAATAGAACAAACACCATCTTTGGTGGCTGCATGGTCTAAGGCGCTACTCTCACAATAGACTAGGAGATCCGGGTTCGATCCCGGTTGGGTGTACTGAGAGTGGGTTTTCCTCTCTCCACACAAATGTGGGTGCACTTCCTATAAATGCAACCTTCATAATCCTTCACACATTAGTGTGATTAGTACAAGGCATATAATCTGACAAAATGTGTTAACTATGACACATTCTGTGTGAAGATAATTTCAAACAATTATACATTATATTTTAAAATAAATATACAACTTAATCATAGTTTTTTTTTTTGTATTTTACCTTAGCTAATGATGTTTTAGTAATCCAAATAATGCTTTATTTTATTATTTTATTTTACTATTTTTATTAATCTTGAGGATCAACAATGAAATGGTTATGTAGTAACTGTGGAAATACTGTTCAGGATGATTTATTTTACAAATTAAGGATCTTAGACCAATATTTGTGTCTTATATTCTCAGCTATTATGGCTAATCATTAAATTTGATTGTTTTGAAAAGATGAACATTTTCTTAGATAAACATAACCAAACCAAAGTAGGCTACTTCTTCAATTTATGATGCATAAACACCAGTGGCGGATCATGAGTAAACCTTAAGGGAAGGTGCTCTCTTAAAAATGGTAAATTAAGGTATACTAAAGCTTACCTTGTACCAACCTTATTCCACCCTGGATTTAACTTAGAAACTATACATAAAAAATTATAAAAATATAACGTTAATAAAAGTATTAATGTATTAATTTAATTAAAGTCATAAAACTATAAAAATTCACTTGGTTCCAAGTTGAAGACTGTTCATTGTGTAATTTACACACACACACACGTTCTTATTAGTGGTTCATTAGAGTCTGGTGCCTTGCGAGTCATCTACTGTTTTATAGATAGACAGCATGGCCAAAGCATTAAGTAATCTGTCTTCACTCAAGATGTTTGTTAAGTAGGATTTGATTAACTTTATTGCTGAAAAACACAGCCCACTTCCCACAGTAGTTGTAGGAACAATTTGTAATAGCTTCTATGATTTCTTTAAATTTACCATCCAATCTTTTTTTTTATGTTCATTGAGGTGTTCAGACTTAAATATATTTAGTCCACATGGATTGTTTTTTAATAAAAAGTGATATTTTATTTAAATTACGGCAGTAATACTAATTTACTTTGCCAATAAATTTAAATTCTTAAAAATCAGTCATCACCTACTTTTTTTCTAGGAGTAGGTCTTTCTGCGAGCATATCAATTCTTTCCTCCTCTCTATCAATTACAGAGGGTAGCTTATTACTAATTATGATTATAGCCTTTCCGAAGACGTCAATATAAGATTGAATTCTCACCATATTGTTTACGGAACTCATAACTGATTAAATAATACAACTTGAGGCACTGAGTAAAAATTTAGCCAAAACAATAAAGTGCTATTTTCAAGCTAGTTAACAAACCCAGCAGCCAATGTTACCGTTCCTGATCTAGTTTCAGAAGGCATGTCTATGTATTTTAGAAGCATCCCAAAATATCGTCTTTAAAAGTGAAGACTGTTTGTATTATCCTGGATTGAAAATTCCATCTAATTTGTGAGGGTCGAGCTATTTTTTTTATTGCATACATGCTTTGAAACCACTCTGTCTGGAGGATGGGAAAAAATGTGGCAATCCCATTTAAATTGGAAAAAAAAAAATCTCCCACTCGTTTTATTTTAAGCTGCTTGTTTGAGACATTTTTTAAATTGGTGGACATAATAGTAAACCAAAATGGGCATTTTTATATAGTGGCTCCATCGCATGTCTGCGCAATCAGTTAGTTGACTGCTTGTAGCACGGACTCTTTCTAGCAGAGTCCACAGGACATAGTAAACAACCACTTAGATAAGAAATGCCATTTTAAGGCAGAATTTATAAATGCGAGATCTCGCGGAGAGCAAATAACATAAAAAAATGGCAAATTTATTTATTTTGTCAAAATGTAGGACATATTGGACAGGATTGAAAATAATGTAAGATATGTCCGGGAAAAGGACATCCAGTCACCCTGCGCTTGTTGTTTTGCGTTATTGTATCATTGCTTACTACTGCAAATATATTCTGGATTGAAAATCAATACATTGCGAATCATATCCAAATCAAGTTTTAGACTAAATAATGTTAAATAATTTCATTGAAATTTTAAAAAAAGCATAAAAATTGTGTTCAAATAATGAGACAAACTCTTATGAAAATCACAATTATCTATTTTAAATAAAATAATATTATTTAATCAATTAAAAATAGTGTAAATACAGCAACACAACATATTTAATGCCATAGTGAAGTTGTTGTTTATATTTTAATAATGGTTTGATGTTGGTTTCAATAAAATTAAAATTATTCACAAGTTTAACTTTTAGATTTAATTTCGAAACTAAGTTCCACCAAATCTAAATCTGGAAGAGATTTAAATTTGAGATTTCTAACAAGATATGAATTTTTCAAATATTAAGATTAGGAATTTTAAACTGAATAAAAATCTTTGTTAGATTCAAATTCAAAATTTTGAATTTTCAAACAGGCTTATTTTTAAAACTTGTCATTAAAAACCAACTTTCTAGAAACAAAAACTCGCTCTGGTTCTTAAATGAAGAACTGTCGTAACCAACCCATCCAAACCCTACTTGTTAGATTTAAATTCTATCTGAGATTTTAAGATGTTTATTTTTATGAATTTTGCAATATTTTATTCTATAAACTGTATTATATGTTTTTTTCATATTATAATTTCACAATTAGTGTAAGTTTGAATCATGCAGATTTATTAGTTTCCGAAGTTTCGGTTGTCCTTACAGTAGCTATTTTCTTTAGCTGTACCAACAATCAAAACTTCAGAAGTTATTAAATTCACCAGCCTAAGCCCACTAAAAGTTATAGATAATTTATTTTATGTATGTAAATAAACTTATTAAGGTTGGAATCATATTACTCGTACTACCCGCTTTGGTGGTTGCATGGTCTCTTGCAATATACTAAACTGTCAATGACAAGGACCTTGGGGGTTGGTCTCGGTTGGGTTTCCTTAGGGTGGTTTTCCGTAAATGGTTTCCCACTCTCAACACAAATGTGGGTACATTTTCTCTAAATTCAACTTTATTCATCCCTAACACATTATGATAATGAGTACATATCTGTACAACCCAAATGGGTAGTAAGAGGCAGTTGTTTAAAAAAATGTGGGGGCTGTTTTTAGAGCACATGCACTACTTTTCTACCTGTTGCACATTTACTAACAAATTAACAATCATTTCAAAGTGATTTATTGCTATGAGATTTGTGAGACTAACTAAATACTATATTGTGAAATCTACAGACATTTACAACTAAGGTATATAAAAAATCTTAATATATATATATATTTATATATATATATATATATATAATTTTCAAGGACTGGATGAAGTAAATTATACAAGGATACATTAAGATATTTTTTAGTGTATGTATCGTTATCTTAATAAATTTTCTTTTTGTTTAGTATGCTGAAACAAATAGAATTCTATTACATTGCTATTTTCACAAAAAAAAAAAAACTTTAGATAACTAATTTTGCTCATTCCATCATTAAAAACAAATTTGATATCCAAGTTGGTGGTCACATTGTCTTAAGTGGACTCTTGCATTAGACTAGAATGCCAATTATGAGATTGGGGTTTGAATCCCAATTGGGTGTACTAAGTTTTTTTTTCTAAATGTAACACTCCCTCCACACAAATGCTTGTTCACTTATTTTAAATTTTACCTTCATCATTTCTACCCATCAGTGTGAATATGTGAATAGCCCAAATGGGAGAATACATTTGGTGGACCAAAAATTTCGGAACATATACCTTTTCGATAGTTTGACTTAAATAAACATGCTACATTTATGTATAAAGAATAGTCTTTCATTTGTTTGTTTTACCAAAAACGTTGGTACACTCCAGTTTAGAAATCTAAAGCCTGTTACAAACATCATACTGTCTTTTACAAAAAGTTGTAGTAAGAAGATGGAATCATGTGAACACCAAAACGAATACAAAATCTTTGCACGTAACCTATTGTACACAATATCTTGTACCTTGTAGGAAGTAGAATATGTCCTCTTGGAGGCAAATTTAACCAAACAACTTTTTAGTAGTTTACGATAGTACTTTTTTTTATGAATCTATGGTTTTTTTAATAGCCAAAGTAAATTAAAATAAACATAGATCAAACACACAATATAGATCCAAAACACAAATTACAATTTGAAAATAATTTATGTACTTTAAGGTTGGGTTGTTTTGGTGAGTATTTAATTTAAAATAGATGTTATATTAAATTATTCTTTATAAGCAAATAAGCCATTGTATCTTTCAAATATTTTATGTGATCATGTAAGCCATGTTAATTCTCTAGGTAAAACGTATTTGCAATTATTAATGTGACTTATTTATATATTCAAACATATTTTTACTGTGATTATTTAGAGATCATGCTCAAAATCTTGTGTGCAAGTGTATATGCCGTTAAACCAGGTAAAACTTGTATTCAATCGCTGTAACCAAAATATTGTACAATTCCTTGAAAAACTATTTGTACAAGAAGCTGTCATGTGTACCTAGCTTAAAATCTAACATTTTGTAGAATAAATTTTGCATGTATACCGATCTTAAGTGTGTGTCGCACTTCGGAAAATTACTTTCAATGGAGTGTAAGTAATATCATTTACGGCAAAATCGGTAAATTCATGACTTAAGACTGATAACAAACCAAGTTTTTTTTAAAAAAAAATCTGTCTTGGTACTCCTATTCTTGGATTTTCTTTTTTTTTCTTAATCAGGAAACATGTTTTATCAAAATAGCAGAATGAAAATGCCATCTATTAAAGTAAACAATACCATTCTACCAGAAATGCATTTGAGAACAAAAAAAGCTTGGTTGCAATAATTGCATTTGATTTGCCAATACAAATACGTGACACTGCTCTCTTAGCAAAGCTGTATCCTCCATATACTCCATAGTAGCTAATGTCTAATGTGATTACTTAAGTGATTTTAATTATTTAATGATTATTTATCACCATTATGCCAACAATCCTCTTTTGAAATTTTAAACTTGATTAAAAAGATGTACAGTTTTGGCAGTGAGAAAAGTAAATTTGTTTTATGACAAATTATGATCGCTTACATCTATATTTATGATTTTTAAAAAAATACTATTCCCTGGGATTTTTTTTCTTGCACAGAAACGAGAAACATAAATTGATTGTTCAAAAATTCAAGTGTTTATTGAATTTATTTTAGAAGTTAATTTTTAAATTAATTTTCACAAAACACAACTTTTATTTGATATATGGATATAAATCAAACACACCATGTAAATAATTGGTTCATGTCCATACTATTGCTTGTGTTTCCTCAATGATTAAATTCACTAATGTCGCCGACTCACTAAAGTTTAGTTGAAAGACCACAGAATATCTCAATACTGTCTTTTGGAACAACATTCTTGAGTCTTCTTGGTTAGAAAGCGATTCTTAGGGTTGTTACTATGCAGGTAAAAAATTAACTGCAAATAGATTTGATGTTGTAACCATACAATACATCAAATGCATTTCAGCCAGAAAGTTTAATTCTTTGTTAAAAGTACCACCAGCTAACAAAAATGTTTATCTAATATTGCTTGTTAGAAATGTTAATATTTTAAACATTGCTCCCAGGTTGAAATTTTTATAGTGGTATATAATTAGAATACATTTATATACACTTAATTTAAGATTATGTATTTTCTCTATACAGGGTGACCCAAAAGTCTGGACACACAGGCAAAATGTAATCAAGTTATTGAATAACTTCAAAATGCTGTCCATCCTTAATGATGCAGAGTTTGACGCGCTTTGAAAGATTGATATGAACACAATGCAGTAACTCCACATTTCCGTTGATCCTAGCACATTTGATGATGCGGTCCTTTAGATGATCAATATCTCTGATTTTCATTGCGTACACCCTTTCCTTCAGCATACCTCAGAAGATGAAATCTAGAGGACTAATGTGTGGGGAGCGGGGAGCCCATTCCACATGGTCACACCTCCCAATCCATTTAGGGGAATTCTTATCAACCAGTGTTGTACAACCTTGGCATAATGGGCAGGGGCCCCATCTTGTTGGAACCACTCAGATAGGCTTTCGCCTATTCCATCGATTTGGGGCATCAGCTGGTTGCCTAACATTTGTCGATGTCCAGAACTTTAATGATATCTTCTAGGGTGTGTAATGTTCTGGTTATTGGCAGGGTATTTCTAGCTTCGTCACACCAAATGTTGAGGAGCTCTATGGATGGGAGTGTGTTTCCCCATCTGGCTTCGGTTGTTTCTTCCGTTTGGATTGTGCCGGCACAGACTCGCTGAATAACACACAGTCTTCTGTGAAGCGATCATTTTCATCCAACTATTTAAAAAGCCATTCGCACATTTCCAATCATCGGTCCAGGTTGTTCTCGGTTAAGCTGTGCAAGATGTGTAACTTGTATGGGTGAAAGCGCTCGGCTTTTAAAATCCTTCTGACAGTACTGCGAGGCATACCCAGTTCCAAGGAGGTCTTGTGAATTAACTTTTTGGGGCTCACTGTGACCTTTGCACTGATAACTTCCCTCCTGCCATCGTCTATTACAAGGTTGTCCGGAACAGGATCTGTCCTAGACACTGCCTGTTACCTTGAATTTCATAACCACTTTCCCCACTGTGCCAAACAAAACTGGTGTCCTGGGATGACGTGCATTGAAGGCTGCTGCTATCTGTTGATATGACCACCCCTCCCATCCACTCAGCAGTACCAGGTCAATACATTCTCCTTTCGATAAACTCATTGTCAATCTGTGACCAAAACACAAATAATATAATAATACCAATGTGTCCAGACTTTTGGATCATCCTGTAGAATGTAATATTAATTTCATTATTCATTGTAAGTGAATAATTTATTAAAAGTAATGCAAGAATAATTATGGTTTTTAAGTTTATTTTTAACAACTATGCCACTTTGTGCTTATTTCTAAAAGCTCTTCTACCAATATATGTAATTATTTTTAAACAACTAATGCCATTATTATAGTTAAACATATTTCAAATAGTTTTATATATTTATGTTAATGACATAATGTAAACATTGTAAATATATATATATGATGTTGAATTGTGGAAAAATAAAAAAATCTTTAAACATATTTTGAAGAAAAATTTCTTATTTATTTTCTTTATTATCTTCTTGTAGCCTGAAATAATTTTTAAACTAAAGATAAAAACAACTTTCTTTGTTATATTTTCATGTGAGAGAATTTTATACAACTGTAGGAAATTTTTGTAGAATGTTGATGTATGCTACCTACTCATTCAATTATCAAAACAATTCTGTGTTTTTGTTTGAGAAATAAATACAAAATACCAACCATTACAAAAAGTTTGTCAGTAAATATTATTCAAAGTTAAGATAGATGTAAAAAGTTTTCTGATGTTCAAATAATTGTTTGTAGTAATTGTAATATATGAGTCACTATTCTTACAATAAAGCTTTAATAATATTCATATTAATAAGTTTATGGCTCTGGTAACATATTTTGGTAAGAACAAAAAGCATAGCAATGGACAAAGTAAGCGATGTACTTCAAATATGTGAACATACTGCTCCCCAGAAATAATAATATGATTTTGTTTCTATGAGACCTGTTACTCAGGCCAGTGCTGTCCAAATTTTGATTAGCTTTAGAATTATAATGCTTGCCATTAACATTAAGTCACACTATTACAAGACAGATAAGTATTAATATCCTTTTATTTCATGTTAAGCTGGAAGAGCTACGTTGACTAGGTCTTCGCCCCAAAAGGGCTACACCACTGGTCAAAGTTTGTGAAACAATGGCACTTAACGTATAGATGATTAATTCTTTAGGTTTCACAATCCTGGGGATGATAACGCTCCGAATCATATCCTAATTTTATTCAACCATAATTAGGAGTTAAGACTAAGATAATTAAATATGATTGGGATTCAAACTGACCGACTAATAACATGTGGTTGGTCATAGTGATTTGGTATACTCTTACACTGCCCGAGGACTATAATAGAACAATTTTTGTTGTATTTTTATCCAGTCTAGTTTTTTGTAGCTATTAATATAATTTATTGAATGTTTCCTCACATCTGATAATCTCTGGACCATAGCTACGGATCAAAATGTTTCCCAAATGCCAGTAAGTTCATTCATATTTTAAAAAAACAAGAGAAAAATAATACCTCTTTCTAATAATTATTAGTCTCACTACTCAATATTTGACATCATTTATAAAATAATATGTAGAGTTGGGATTTAGCCATGCATTCATTCATACATTTTTTAAAAATCAGCGCATCTTAGTACTTGTCCGGTGTGTGTACATGTATGTATATTATTTAAAATAATGGGACGGAGATGATAAAGATAGAATTAGAGAAAGTGTATCCACATTTACTTGGGAAGAGAGAAGGAGAGCCGGGATTTGAAGCCCCCACTTCCCCATAGCAGACAAACCAATCTAATGCTCTATTGTGATAAAGGTGCCTTCCTACAGATTGACACCACCAACACGGTGAATTGATATTTTCGAAAAATTCTATGAAAAATGTTGTATACATTCAAAGCATCCAACAATATACACTAATGGAGGTATAAGGGAGGAGTATGCCGGGAGGCGTGCGTACAAATTTGACTGACTCCTTCTCCACAACAATATGATTTCACTCTTTTTTATAGTTGAAACATATATACATCATAAAGAAAATATTATAATCGTGAACATTTTTTGCCTTGAGATTTACCTTCTGGTTTTTACTTTGTTTCTGACTTACTAGGCAGAAGCGTCTAGCCAGCTGGGAATGCTAGGCTGACTTTTCTGCTCAAGATTATACAATGCATCTTGACATTTTGTGCCCATGCCGGGTCTGACTTGGGTCGCCTACGGATTTTACATTCCAGCATTCACTTCAATTCTTACCTCTTTTAAGTTCTTGGAAAATATGCATGTGGCCTAAACTGACTGCAGCTCTACCAACCTCTCAGTAATACTGCCAGATTTTACTAAACTCAGAAACAGGCTAGTAATAAAAGGTCATTCCTGTCCATGAAATTATCAACAGTAGCGTACCTACGGGGGTCTTGAGGGTTCTCAAACCCCCCACCCCACTACAGTTTGAAGATACCCCAAGATCTACTCGGATTTGAAGAGAAAACAAAATGGGTGGGGGGTATACCAGTTAAACATTGTGAGTAAAGAAAATATCAGGTGATCAGAAATAAGCTATATCAATCACCAAATATATTAATTTCATAGGCGTGGACTATCTTTCATGGAATGGAAGTGGGATATCATCACGCTCTGAATAATGATTCTTTGGTCAGTAGGATTAACCCCTTATCTCTCTTTCAGTGCCAGCGTTTCTTCGTAAGATTATTGTTTAGAGACTCAACAGTTTTTCTCTTATCTATGCTCAACAGTACTTATCAAAAGATTGCAGTGAATTAATTTCTAATTCAGTTTAATAGCGTGTTGATTGTTGAGTGTCAAATTAGTGTTCTTCCGATATTTCACAATGGCTTCAATAAATACATTGTGTACATGTACTCAATTCAAGGAATTCCAAAAAAAGCTTCTAGGTGTATATAATGTTTAAAAAAAATTACCTCCGGCAGTTGGGGGGACATGCCCCCAAAGCCCCCCTACTTGGCAATCCTGCATACGTTACTGAACACCAATTAATATAATCTTAAATTATTATGTAATTTTCATAACATGACATGAAATCAAGTGCAAGGAAATATACTATAATAATTGTATTATAGTCTATTTCTTTGCTCTTGATGTCTAGAAAATTGAGTACCTAATAAATTATATACCCTTATTTCATAATTTCTAAAGGTTTGAGTAAGTGCTGGAGTCTGTCTAACTCTTCTCAACCACACTTGATTACTACCTAAAATTGAATTTTATATATAAGCTTTTTGAAAATACAGAGGTTTCAGGGCGTTAATGATATTTTAATGGACAATTCCAAGCATATTCGCTGATAACATTTTTGCTTAAATTTATTTAATAAATACAACTAAAAGGATAAAGGCTCATAGTAGATGTGCCGGACTACCAATGCCCAAAAGTGTGGTAGCACCGCAATTTGAGGTTTTCAAATGAGGTCACCTTAAAGTAGGTCGATTGAAATGCTAGTGTTCAAAATTGTGATATTTAAGGGCATTTATATTGGAATCAAAATCTAAAGTTAGGTTGCACACTCATGAAGGGTGGCAATAGAGGTACCCGAATACCATTGCCTCACAGTGTGGTCATACCGCAACTTCAAGTTCACAAATTAGGTCACCATTTGGGTGATTGGCACACCAAGCTTTCAAAAATGTGATATTTAAGGGTGTTTATTTTGAAATCAAAATTTAATTCATGTTACACACCCATGTAGGGTTTTAGTAGAGGTGCCTCGACTACCAATGCCTGGTCATGCCTGAAACTTCAAGTTTTCAAACGAGGCCACCTTAAAGTTGGTCGATTGACGTATCAAGCCAAATTTTCTGATGAGGTCACCTTAAATTTGATTGAATGGTGCACCAAGCTTTCAAAAATTGATATTTAAAGCTCATATTTCAAAATCAAGATCTAAATTAGGTTGAGCACCCATGTAGGTTCGTAGTAGAGGTACCCAACCACGTATAAACCACATTGTGGTAGTGCTGCAACTTGAGGTTTTAAAATGAGGTCACCTTAAACTTGGTCGATTGGTGCGCTAAACGTTAAAAAATGTGATGTTTAATGGCGTTTATCTCAAAATAAAGATCCAAATTAAGTTGTGCATGCATGTATAGAGTTGTAGTAGAGGTGCTCGACTACCAATGGCCCCTAGTGTGCTGCAACTTAAGGCTTTCTAATTGCTTGAAAATATGGTTTATGTTGTATAATTGATGGACAATTTTTTTTTAAATTTATAAAATCTGATTTTTTTTGTTTCATTGTTTATATAATTATGATGATACCATTTTGAAAACATTAATATTTAATTATTTTAATATTTTTATTATCCTTTTTATCATTTGGCTCCCTCTACGATTGAAATTAGAACTAAATAATCATGTAGTTTTTTTTTTTAATTTTCATTTGTAGGTTAAATAAGTTATATCTTTGACTCTGGTTTAATTCGTATGTGAAGTTTTTCTGTTTGCTTAGCTATTTATCTATATACGAATCAAATTACATTTGTCAAAAGTTAAAACTAAAGCTAGAACAAAATTAGGTATTAAAAGAGCTTGCTGACTCACTCTATGATCTAAATTACAACTAAATAATAATATGGTAGTAAGTTTAACTTTCATAATGTTGGCTATAAAACCTATTTTACTTTGGCTGAGGAGCTTTTCTGCACGCTATCTATCTATCTATCTATATATCTATATATAAAAAAAGTTTTTGTTTGTCAAAATAAATAGTAAGAGAATTTAAATCGTATAGAGATAATTTTATATCTACGTAAAAACATTTTACAACTTTACTGAATTTAGCCACAGCCACATAAACGTTTATTCTAGGGGAAAACAAGCAATGCGCAGGGTGACAACATCAAACTTTGAAACCAGATATAAC
>CABFWO010007277.1:0-26498 GCA_902155825.1 Timema genevievae
TGTGTGTGTGTGTGTGTATGTGTGTGCGTATGTGTGTGCATGTGTGTGCGGGCGCGCGCGCGTGTGTGTGTGTGTTCAGTTAATTTCTAAGTGCTTCCATTGAAAGAAGAAGTAATAGACAAATCCTCTGTCGACCAAAATTTGAGGCCCACCACGCAGGCTTTCTAGCAGATTGAGGGTAGGATCTCTGACCCTTGGGGTTGGGCCATATCCCACCAAAATTTTGGGCCAATCCCCTGATTCCAACCACCCTGTCTGGCTAGCGGGTGGGGGGGGATAGGATCCCTCACCTATTGGGGAGATGGTGAGCCATGTCCCCCCAAAAGTACCTCCTTACCAACAAGATGGTCTAACGAGGCGTGAGGGAAGTTAGAGGGAGGGTGGAGAAGAAAATACCCCATCACCGAAAAATATTATTTTTTTCAACTAGGCTGTAAAAAAGTATCTCAAACGATGAGAGAAGAGGCGGAAGAGGGGGATGACGTCACCGGGGAAAGCGCAGGAAGAGTTTGGGGGAGAGGGGTAAGTAATTGTTTTACTCAGCAAGGGTTCTCGCGTGTCAATTACATTACTTATTATTACATAAATTGAGAAATAATCTATTTAAAATAAAAATAAATCCCTAAACTGGTTCTAATTTCGCTGTTGTCAAGTGAGAAATGCAGAATACCACACCTCGGTACGTGTTCTGGTTCGAGTTAAATCGTGTCTATTTCCCCGGTTAATCGGCCGTGAGACGATCGCTTGAGTATCAGTCCTTATGTATTAATCTCTCTTCTGTTAATCTCTGATCGTGTGTTGATCATAGTTCTGTGTTTATAAAGGGCCAGGTAAATACATTATACCCAGTTACGTATGTCAAACGTATTGATTGGCATCAATTATCGTGTCTGCTTGTCTGCAGTCAAAACACAAATACTCAATCAGATGTATTACATTTCGTCCAATTAAAGATTTCTAGTTCGAATCACGTCTGAAAAAACCTGAGTATATTTTAATGCATGTAAAAAATTAAAATAATTAAAATACATCATTCATTGCGATTCTCAAAGTTACATGATTCTTATCAAAAATATTGTGTAAAAATAGTCTAAAAAATGGCTTAGTTAATACTATAAAAATGTAGTACCCCATATAAATCTTATTTGTCTTATGAAGAGAAATTTTTGTTGTTTTCTACCTTTCTTTCATAATTTCCTCTCCCCCTTTTCTCATCACATTGAAGATATTACTCTTTTGAAGGTACTAACTTTCCCGGACTTCTCATCTATTCATGCCGAGCTTCACTCAACTCTCCATAATCCTCCTCTCTTCCTTCAGTAATTAACAAAGATCCTAATTGAGGCAAGGCTGGTCCAACAAGAGCTGTTACTAATCTGTCGATTATATCGACCCTTCAAATTCATTACTATACGTTGGCTGGTTGAAGAGTTCATCTTTTTAGGAGGAAATTACACGCTTTGGTGGTTGCGTGACTCAAAGCGCTACGCTCGTAGTAGACTAGATTGCCTATAATTGTGAGATCGAGGTTCGAATCTCATTCGGGCGTACTGAGGGTGGTTCTTACTAAATGATTTTCCACTCTCCCTCCACGCAAATTTGGGCACACTTCCTTTAATATAACCTTCCTAATACCTAAAACCATAAGTGTAATTAGTACACAAGCGTATAACTGTTATGGGTAGTAATACGCGGTGCTAAAAAAACAATATTTTGTTATAGGCAAGAATCAAACCTTTTTTTATCAACTATAAAAATAAGAACGAGAATACGTTTTTTTCATCACGTCTCATTAGCTGACAGTTTGTATGCATTTTTACCGCGCTAACTAATTATAAAGGCGAAATGTCTATGAAACTGACCCACATTTGTGTGGAGAGTGAAAAATAATTTGTGGGGGGGAACACCCTCACTACACCCAGCCAGTATTCGAACCCCAACCTCTACCATCACAGGGAAAGCAAACTAAAGTATACTGACATATTTTAGTCCACGTGCCTAATCATGCGAGTTTTATCTTTTTGGCTTTGACTATCAAATTGTAAAAGGGATATATTCCCTACCGCAATATCACGACTACAGGTAACAACCGGCCCCGTGGTGTGATGGTCAGTGCACCTGAAGCTTAGGTGTCCCAGGTTAGACTCCCGGCTGGTACCTTGATTTTTTTCCCCAAAAGAGGAACGACCCCAACGGTCACCAAGGTTTAGTTAGTTTAGATCATATTAGGTTTAAATGTTTCCACTGATTCCACACCCTAATACTCACTATCACCATCACCTCATCTCATCAGGACATGGAAAGAGCCTCAATGGAGAGAATGTACGATTAGTACATTCGGACGCCACCTGGGAAATTATATATTGATAGTGACTAATCTATCCACCACTAGGCTACGAATGATGTAGCCAAAACGTACAATATATAGGGTGTTAGGAAACTCATAGCACAAACTGCACATATAGATTGTTTGAACCAAAAGTATTACAAAATCCCGATACACTTACATCCGGAAACCGATGCTTATATAATTAAATTGTTTTCAAATTTTCGGCGTATAGTGCCGGAATAGCAAATCTGTCAAGCATGCATTTACAACAAGTTGCATAGGAGCTAGGCGCGCGGCACTGCACATGTAATAATGGCAAGAACTTTCTGTGGTGTAGGACCTTTAATGATGACCCCCAGAACGTATTCGCTTTTCTAGATGGACTGGTGTGTTGTTTACTATTAATTGTGGTATGTCTGCCACCGTGCTCCAAGATGTCGAGGTATGTAGTGTCACACGTCTCTTATGCAACCTCTGGTACACACATGCCTGAACAGCGTTGCTATCCCGGCGTTGTACCTCAAAACTTTGAACACAATTTAATGGTACTAGCAAAGTTTTCCGGATGTAAGTGTGTAGGGATTTTATATTACTTTTGGTTCAAACAAGCTATGTGTGCAGTTTGGGCTATAAGTTTACAAACAACCGATATATGCTACTAGCCAGTGTACCCGTTATTTGCACGTGGAAAGTATGAATTAATTTTGTTCTTTTTTTATAATATAAAATTAACGAAAAGTAAAAGTAGCCAAATATTAAATCATTTTTTAAAATCAATTATTTAAATGTGAAAATTGTATTATAAAACTTTAAAAGTAGGTTAAATTAAATATAATATCAAAATATAGATATAATTCAGAAATGTCTTAAAAGTTTTGAAGGTTAAGATATAACTTCTTTATATACAATATTTGAAGTATTTCCTGTTGGTACTAGTAAAAAAAGATTATTTGGTGAACTAACCCTAGAGCATGCACGTAAAGCTGTCCATGTGAAAAGCAAAGTGTTCTTAAATCAATTACTGTGTACTTTATGGACTGGCCTTGAGCTTTGTTAATGGTCATTGCAAAACAAACTTTAACCAGGAACTGTAACCCCTTGAACTGGAAGGGGTAATCACTTGATATGAGAGGTATTCAGGGGATGTAAACACATTCTCCTTTACCAATGCCTGTGAGGATGACGGCTTCTATAATATTTCTCGTGATGGCTTTCAATTGCAGCCGAGTGTCATTGCAGAGTTTAGGTGGAATCAAATTTCGAAGACACATAATGAGAGTACCAATTTTTAAATATAATTTATGTGGAGGCATTCCTGTGGGATTTAGTGAATTCAAAAATTCATCAGGTTAGTTAACACTATAACTTTCTTCCACCATCCTATCAATGGAAAGGTAGGTTTTCTCTTCAAACAGGCCCATCATCTTTGCATTAATGTTATCAACAGATTCGTTTTTAGGAGCTAGGATGATGCGTTCACAAAACCAATGTATGCTCTTTTTCTTCAAATTTTCCATGTCTGGGTATACTTTAACAATACTTTAATCCAAAGTATTAACCGTAGTTACTAGGTGTGATGTAATGTCCACCTCGTTGTCTAGCTCCTTTAGAACCCCGTTCTCAATTTGAAGAAGCGTGTTGGAAAATTTATTGGCCGAATGGTTACCCTTCCAATGGGCTCTAATTTTCACAGATAATTTGAGCTTATAAGCTAAGTCCAAATTAAAGAGCTTCTTACAGAAGCTTTGACCTCATCTGCCGTGGTGCCTCTAGGAATAACGGGAAGTGTCAAATTCACCGGACATCACTATTGTAACCCCTCCCATGAGTATATCATTAGCCCAGATATCCCTTAGTGTTATGTCTAAAACTTCAAAGGCTTCCTTATGTGACATTGTACATTTATCCCACACGATCAAAACTATATTCCCTTAGTACCCTACCATTAACAGTGCCCTTCTTGATGTTGCATATAGGGTTTTCTGTGCAAGTTAAGTTTATGGGCAACTTGAAAGTGGAATGTACAGTTCTACCGCCTTGAAGTAATGTAGCCGCAATGCCTGAGGAAGCTACTGCCAAAGTGGTTTTGCCTATTGGCCGTATTTTGGTAAGAAGAATATTTAGCAGGCAAGTCTTACCGGTACCTCCGGGAGCGTCGAGAAAGAACACTTGACCTAAATACTTAGTGACACTCTCAAGTATGCTATGATAAACTGGTTTTTGTTCCCCTTCCAGTAAACCTTCATTTTTGCTTAATTATAACTCTTTTCCAGTAGATAAACATATCTTGTTACTCCTGCATTACACCTGTTTGGTAATGGGAGGCCATAATCATCTAAACGCTTGTCTGCCATTGCCAATAATTTATCTTCCAAAATAATTAAACATATGTTGTATATTTCATCATTGAAGATGATTGTAATGCCTGGAAGCTGTGCTTTGTGAATGATGTCCTCAGATAGTTCATCTATATGATCAAGCCACAACTGCAGTGGGTCTGACACTTCACAAAAGACCAACATGACAACAAACAGCTCCCTTAATATCTGTGTAGAATCGCTGACAGCAGCTTTAGACAGATTTTGTTGCCAGTGTAAGCCATCCTCCATAAGATCATGAGCTTTGCAGTCTGATCTGTAATTAGGGTGAAACTGACCATTGACTGTTCTAAGTGATTTGAAGGAAGTGGGTCCCGTGGTGGAGTAGCATGCGAAGAAATTAACACTCGGCATGGCTCGGATGAACTGTGTACACTCTTCCAATAGCATTGCTCATTATGATCCCTAAAAAACCATTAACAAAAGCTCCTTGTTTACACCGTGAGACTTTTTGTTATCCCATGTGTAGTAATGTGGAACCTCATTGTAAAGAAGAGTCTTAATAAAGTCATCCTCACGACAGAGCTCGTAGAAAACTGTTAGTGTGGTAGTGAGAGGTCCATCAAGGTAAACATCATCGGGGTTGAAATAAACCCTTTGACCATTTTCCAAATGAACTGCCAAGTGCTCAACAGTAGGGTTCCTGTCATGTATTGGGAATGATAGTATCCTCCAGATTGTCTCAGATATGCTGACGTATCGGCCAGTCTGGTACTTCAAAATCTTGTCTTATTTTCAATTGTGAATGTGGCTTGATCACTACCCTTGTTTACATACTTGCATACATATTTGATGGATTTGAGTGAATTGCAAAACTCAACATTGATATAGGCCTTGAATGTCCTGCAGAGCACTGGGGGATAAGGGACCACCCACCTGTTGTCAATTGTTAGTTAGGGGACTTTGTTTTGTTGACATTGAAAAGAAACTCCCCCTAGCTCGTGGCTCCTTCTTCTATACGTAGGGTACTCGTCACATCCTGTCTGAGTATCTTTGACAAAGGGTTTAGGATATCTCTTAGGCCACTTGCTATATTTCATGCAGGGGGATTTCAGAATTCCACAGGGTCCATGAATCATGTTTGAGGATATAGTGTCAAAGAGGACAGGGTCTATCTGGGAGTTTGGCAGTTCAGCTGAGATGATGGAGTCGATGAGGTTTGGTTCAGTATTATTTTCTAACTAAATGAGCAAATTGACATTAGGAAGACCTTTCTTCTGCCATTCGATAGAGTACATGTGACATTTTATGAGACCAAAAATCTCACCTTTAGTCAGCAGCTTCATCATTGCCTTAACTTTCAAATTGAAAACTCGTGAAAAAATATCGTTTCTGTCGTGGGGTTTCTGTTCAGCAAAAAGCTCTTTGGTTAAATATTCCCATTTGGGGTTGCATGTGAATGTTATGAACAAATAAGACTTTCCCTATTTTCGGGCAAACATTAGGGCATCTTGGATTTTCTCGTGCATGTATCAGGGTCCACCTTTGAAAGAAGAATGAAGAATTAATGGTTGTCCAACATCATGAATGCTGCCGTTACTGCTGATCGCATCTCTAAGATGAATGTAGTCCTCTATCCTGAGCTTTGATTGATTGTTTCGTATGAAGTTAAGTCGTTCAGTCTCGATCTTGGCATACATATCTACCAAGAACTGATTGAAAAGTTGTTGGAAGGGATGAAAATGATTGAATTCACTTTTTCTTATCAAAACTCTGTGTGCATAGACATTCATGGCAGATACTTTTTTCTTGCCGTCACTCTGCTTTAAAAAGAAGCTATAACCATCTTCGCTTCGTGGGAAAAGCATCGGCTATTGGAGCGAGTTGAAAGATCTGTGGGTTTCAACAATCCTTTTCAGCCTATTGTCCCTAGTTTTTAAAAACTATGTCCTTTTTCTGAAAATCCTGTCCATAGATTAAAATGGCAACTTCATTGACAGTGGGAGAGTTGAATCTACCTATGTGAGCATTGGCAGGCTTTCTGTCAGCTCTATCTGATTTCCTCTCTACATTTATGTAAATATTTCAATTTTATACTATACAGGAGGAGTTTGTTTTTATTCGTTTTGGAATTGTTTTGGGGGGCTCTTACTCTCCCCATTTTCAAATACTTTTTTTTTTAAGGTTATTGGAAGTGATTCTTAAACCTTCCTTACAAATATACCCTATACTTCTACGACACTAAGAAGAAGTTTTTATATAATATTTGGAAATTTTGAAACCCCCTCCCCCCATATTTCACCAACTCCCACAATTTTTTTAAAAATATTTAAGAATTATTTAGGTATTTGGAAAAAATACCACTACATTTCAGGCAAATTTTTGTTTTCTGTTTCACCTAAAATTGTGCTTTTCTAGTATTATGCCCCCCCTTCCCATTATCCCAGATTCCCATTTAAAAAAATTAGATTACTAAACTTTTTGGTTATTTGGAGTGCTCCCTTAACCTTCCTGCCGAGTTTAAGTTGTATACCAGCTTTTAAATAGTTTTTACCATTAGTTTTGAAAATGTTGAGCCTCCCGTCCCCCATTTCAGCAACATAATCCTTAAAATCTCAAATTTTAAGAATTGTTTGATTATTTGGAGTAGTACCTTCCTACCAAATTTCAACTATCTACCTTCCACAATAGACTTTTTCTATTTTATACCCACCTCTCCCCCAAAAATCTCCTCCATTTCCTCTGTCCCATAATGAAATTTCCCTTTTTGTGAATTGTTTGATTGTATAGAAGGGCCCCTCTATCTGCCTTCTAAATTTCAGATTTCTAGGACGTTTATAATTGTTAGATCAATTCATGCGGAAGGAAGAACACGATCTTTCCTTTATATATTAGATAGGTAACGAACGCTTTCCCAATTTCATCTAGAAGTGTGTATTGTATTTAACCTTTTGGAGCTAAATTGACATAACACAAAAATTGAATATTTTTATTGTTTGATAGGTTAAACCCTCATATGGGGATCATTCTGACTGAATGTCAAGCTTGGATAGAATGTGTTTGTGGTGAAAGGAAGACTGGGTTCAAATCGTTGTTGGATGTACTGAGTCTTTTTTTTTATAAAGTGTTTTCTACTCTCCCTCTTTAAGTAAATCCAAAAACATTTAATCTAAACTCTACCTTAATTCCTAACCATTATATCAACTAAATGTATGGTACATAGCCCAGTTTGGTGGTAAGACATGCTAAAATATTTATAACTCACTTAGTGTAATTTGAAAGGGACTGTAAGAGCTTGTGAAAGATCACGGGCATTTTTCTGCCAGGATATAAAGAGAAATAAAACGTGTGTGTGGGGGAAGGGGGGGGGGAGGGGAGGAGGAATACAGCTAAAAATTGACGGTTGCGAATATATACTTGCTCTTTGAGTCAGTCTCAGGAATTTTATTGTTCTTGTTATTACTTTTAATAATGCTACATTACTACGCAAGCTTATTAATAAATTTGTAATAAATGTTCCTACACATAAAGTTTGTAATGAACAATTTTTGTTGCAATATAATTATTGTTTTCTGAAAACCTGGTTATGCTATCCTTGTAAAAATATTAAGATACGTGAAATGTGTGAAACGTGGCTCCACTTGGATGTATTCATTATTATATTGGCAACAATGAACAATCTATTCTGAGCATTTATCATCAAAAAGGCTATTAAATGCATCGGAAAACTTGATGACATCTATCCTCTTGTAATGGATTAAACGTTACATAGTTTTTGTACGTTACATTGTAAATGATATAGCAAAATGCAGGGCTATAAACATTTTAATAAAAATATGAATATCTGTTTTCATTATTTTCAAAGCTGACATTTCAAATTAGTTTCTTCTTCGCAAATTTAATTAATGCTCAACATAGAGAAGATGTAATTTAAAAATATTTTGTAAGTGAGCAACGCATGGTATTATTTTTTTGTTACAAAATTAATAACATTAAACTCTTACATACAAGTTAATTTGAAAACAAAGGAAATAAGAATAACAAAATTTACAATTGAACATTTCTGAGGGATATATAAAATTTAGATTACGCAAAGGTCATCAT
The DNA here is from genome assembly GCA_902155825.1 of Timema genevievae. NCBI lineage: Eukaryota > Metazoa > Arthropoda > Insecta > Phasmatodea > Timematidae > Timema > Timema genevievae. The sequence continues at coordinate 8,752 of CABFWO010007277.1, forward strand.
TACCATTTTATCACATAATGCTTTTTTTATCTCTTTTGTATTAAAACCCACTTCGGTAGTCGCATGGTCTAAGGTGTTACTCTCGCAATAGATTTGATTGCTGAGGACAGGGAGATCGTTGTTCAATATCGGTCGGGTGTACTGAGGGTGGGTTTTTCTAACTGGTTTCCCAATCTATTTCCACGCAAATGTGAGCTCATATTCTCTAATTTCAATCTTTCTCAACCTTAGCCCAGTATCGTATTTAGCACATAAACTATAACCCGAATGGGTAGTAAGACGCAATGCCGAAAAAATTCGCCATAAAAGACGCGTTATAAAATGGTAATCCTCAATAAATCAATTCCCTGGGACTATATTGCCCTACTTCAAGCCACGCCACGGACATGAAGACAGCTTCAAGCTTTTCTCGCCTCTTACTACCCATCCTTGACAACTGCATATTTATAATAAAGGAATAGATACGAGGGAGGTAAGAATTTTAAAGAAAAATGCCGCTATTAGCTTTAAAGTAGAATGGTAAATAATTTATAAAAAATAATATAATTTTAACAGATCGGAATTCGAACACCAACTTTCCTATCACCGACAAACAAGAAGATAATAATGCCTTTATTTGCGTGATCGCTGGTACGGATCAGTTTTAAAATAAATTTATACAATTTTAGTAAAGGTAGTTCATTTTTCAAACCCCCTGAGGTTGAAATAGCTAAGTGGAACACTATTTGAGATTAAAACCTGTATAGGTCAGATGGTAGAATGGCTGTTGCGTAAACACAAAGGGCTGATGGTTCAAATTCCTTTGCTAGTATCATTTTATTTAAAACTACCAATATTTAGTTGATATCGGAACAATATATATACATATATACAGTATATACTTTTGCAATATCAATTACATATTTGTGGTATCAGGTTAATTAGCTACTAAATTCAACTAAAATATATAATAAACCAGATATTCTAAGGTTTTATTAAAAATTACACCAATAAATGGATTTAAACCTTAGTCATTTGTATATAGAATTCAGCCGAATATATATATATATATATATATAAGTGAGCTGCATCCACATTTTCGTGGAGGGAGAACGGTAAAACATTTAGGAAAATCCACACTCAAACTAATTCATTAAAATAAATTAATATATAACATAATAAGCACAGTATTATATCCTAAGAAATTCGAATAAGGTGATCTAAGATCTAGGATTAATCCTAATAGACATTCATATTTAATATGAAAGTAGTTGTTTTGCACCACATTAAAAAGTAATTTTGTAAATCTAAGCCCACATAGCCCCCCCAACCTCCCTTTCCCATTTAAACAGCTTGTATTTAGATGTTTCGAATTTAGAAGACGAATTTATTATCTGGAGCTGTCCTTCTACCTGCTTACCAAATTTAAATTTTCTACTACGCGTAAAATTGGTTTTATTTTTCTGTTCCCCACCTCCCTCAACCCATCCTCGGTTTCCTAAAATTTCAATGAAAAATGTGACATTTTCAGCCCTTAATTTGTATTTAGAGTGGTCTTTTAACCTACCTGCCAAATTTAAATTTTCTACCACACTAGAATTAAGTTGTTTATTATTAGTATTTGAAATTTGGAGCCCCCCAACTCAATTTCTCCAATTCACCCTTAGAAATTTTAAAATCGAGTTGTTTATCTGAAGCTGTATCTCTATCTACCAAATTTTAATTTTCTACCTCATATAAAAAGATTTTTTTTCTAATAATAGGCCCCTTAATTCTTGAAGCCCTATTTTGAAATTTCCCAATGTTAGATTTTTCTAGCTATATGGAACAATCTCACTACTTTTTTTTTCCAGCAAAATCTCAAGTTTCCAGGCCTAGGATTTGGGTCAATACGTTGATAAGTGAGTCAGTAAGCTATACTCCTTTCTACCCCTTCCCAACCTCTTGGAAGATAAAATTTGAAAAACACTTTAACCTATTTCACCCAATTTTAGAAAGAAACCTTCATTTTATATTTAAAGTCTTTATGTCTGCTGGTTCAAAATACACATCAGTGAATATTTAAAACTTTCAAACCCTTTTTAAATCTCTTGGATGTCAAATTTCACAAGACCCATATTCTCTTTGCTTAGGGACTAAACGGAACCTTCACCCAAAATTTAAAGTTTCCAACTCCAATGTTTGGTGGAATACGGTAATGAGTGAGTTTTTCCTTTTAAAGATATGCTAATATTATTTCTCCACTAATTGTATAATTTAATAAGAATTAATATTAATTTGTAATTTGTGGTAGATACTATAATGATAATAAACAGCTAATAAAATTGTACCACACGATAGATTTTTTTTCCTACTTATCTCCGAGCCTTATGCTTGAGAAATAGATGCAGTTGTCACCCATATGACGTCATACGCAGTAGCGGATTAAAATGAGGAACCAAATGTCGTATGAAGTTAAGTCGTTCAGTCTCTATCTTGTCATACATATCTACCAAGAACTGATTTAAAAGTTGTTGGAAGTGATGTAAATGGTAGAAATCAATTTTTCTCATCAAAACTCTGTATGCATAGACATTCATGGCAGATACTTTTTTCTTGCCATCACTCTGCTTTAAAAAGAAGCTATAACCACCCACCTTTACTCTTTTCACACCACAGCCTTTGTCACATATTAGTTTATGTTGTTTCTGTTTTGTTTACAATGTGGTATTTGCAGGCTCCTAAGAGGGCTCATTTTTCTAAAGGGGGGAAAACTATTTGAACTCTCTTGTCTGCAAACTTTTTTTTTTAAGTATTGTCAATGACGTTCCAAGCTTAATGTAATATAAACTACTTACTATACTAATTAAGGTTTATTCGAGGTTTTACTCATACTTGATCAAAACTTCAATAAAAATTGTAGTGTAGCGATGAAAATGTTAAGGATGGTCCCAGAACAGTTTTTATTTTAGGTATTACAAAAGTTTGTTAATCAGTTGAGAGATAAAATGGTTTCCAAACAAAAATGAATTAAAATGTAATACATTAAAACTAGCTTGAACCTCTTTAACACAAACCAGAGGTTTTTCGGTCACCTTGGTCCACACAAAATTCACGGAACTATTTTATCAATATGTTTAACACACAGGTTATTAACATTGTCGGACCTACTTCAGTGGCCGCGTGGTCTAGCGCGCTACTCTAGCGGTAGACTAGACTACAGATGACGGGGAGATCCAGGTTATAATCTTGGTCAGGTGTAACGATGGTGGTTTTTCCAAAATATTTTTCCAGTATTCCTCCACGCGAATTTAGATAAACTTCATCTAAATATAACCTTCCTAATCCCTAAAACCATTATCGTAATTAGTACATAAGCGTATAAACCGAACGGGTAGTAAGACGTGGTGCAAAAAAATATATATATATTGTCAGATAAGGTTTTAACATTTTCATTCACACGTGACACATGCTAGTACTATCACATGAGCTACACAAAGTGTACTGATACGAAACCTCCATGGTGTACGTATCTTGGTAATCCTTCTTAGTTGTTACAAGCTATGTTGGTTTTCTAGGGCTAAAAAATAACATGAGGCTGTAAATTAATTTTAAGTAAAATTTGTGTAGCTATTGTTCCTTAATCCTTCATGAAAGTTGATGTTCGAGGTAAGCCTTTGTGGATTTGGCTTTAAGTTCTAACCTGTGACAACATTATCTTAAACTTTGTTAGTTCAGGGAAGGTTTTGCCACTGTCGAGAGCAGTAAGGAGATAATCTTAAGTACTGACCATCCTTCATAAGGCTCGTCCCGAGAGCCCTCATGTTCGAACTCTCTTAGTTGAGGACTTTTAAGTGGTTCATATCCAAGTCGTATATAAATGTATTTTTAAGTCGACTATAAAAAGGAGGTCCCAGGAATGATTGATCCAAGAGGGTTCATATGAAACATGTTTTTATCAACATTGATAACAATTATTTTGATCTCAAAAATACGTTTCAGTTCAAATAAAATTGTTGACTTATCACATCTGAACACAGGAATATTCTCCGAAGTCGTTAGATCTGTACTCACACATTTGCTCGCACGGACTAAGGCGTAATATTCGCAATAGACAGGTTTGTCTGTGACGAGTAAGTCAAGGTTCGGATCTCGGCCGGGTGTAATGTAGATGGCTTATTGTGACATCATGATTCCCCCTCCACCAATTACAGAGGTGCAGGTGAGGTGTACATTTCTGAGAGAGTGGGCAGTTGGGTCAATTGTGTTCTGAGCAATTGAACAAAAAAAACCTTTTAAGTGATAGCCATATATAAACGGGTGACGACATTGAAAAATTATGTACTGTGCATACGTCGTCCGCATATATCCAAAAAATGCATCTGCCTAATGTCGTTAAAATTTGTCCACGCATTTGGCAGCTACTGTGGAACAGACAGACTGACAGATATTTGAATAACCTCCATCTTCAAACTGATAAATAGATCGAAAAAATATATACATAGGTCGTTTGGCCTTAATTCTCAGAATGTTCCAGTGAAAATTTTGTTAAAATTGGTCCATATATTTGTCAGTTATTCCGGAAAAAAATCCTGATAGACAAACCAATGAAATGTCAAGTGGTCAAGTTAAAACAGGACATTGCTATGCTCGGTTGATGATGATAATAGTAATAGTGACAACAATACAGTAATAGGTGACCTGGTGGTCTAGGGGTAAGGTGTCAGACTTCTGTGCTGAGGGTCCGGGGTTCAATCCTCGGTCCAGGCACAGATTTATCTGATTGCCAAACCCTTCCTTCACCTTTGACAAGATGTGTATTAATCACAACTTGTGAATGTGAGGAGTGCCAGGCCTCTATCGTGGTTCGGATTCCACGTTAAACTGTAGGTCCTCCATTTCATCTCACAATCACCCTACCATTGCACATTAGCGTAAGTGCGTATAACCCGAACGGGTAGTAAGACGCGGTGCTAATAATAATAATAATAATAATAATAATAATAATAACAATACAGTAACATATTTTGTTCAATGTTGCCTGCATACAAAAAGTTTTTAACTTTCTAAAACTACCTTCCTACATCAATTGAACAAGTTCTATCTAGGCTCTAGGGCTTGGCGTGAAATATTAGACGGAATTTTGAAGCATTTTCAAAAAGTGTTTGATTATGAACTATTAGTTAAATATATCTAAGTTATTAAAGACCTTTTAATTACGTAACACTTAAAATAAGTTTGGGTTAAAGTTATACTACAGTAATAGGGTGCGTATTTCTTTAAAATTAATAGGTCTCAAACTAATCGACTCAATATTTAAAAATGATTGAAAATGTTCATCCTGAAATGATAAATATTAAAATCTCCAACCTTTCCGTAAAATTTATAATCATTTTAATAGTATCGAAAACTTTTTTGGCAATATATTAATTTCGTTAGAGAAATAAAGAAAGAGCATATTATTTCGTAGCTCAAATCAAAACTTATACAATTATATTCTCCCTAAAGTATTTATTTTAAATAATTGATTGCAATCCATCAAAATGGAACATATTATTACAGTAAAACTTTTGGTTGCCAGCCGTGCATATAAGGAATATTTTAAAAGCATGTAATTTTATCTTTATAAAAATATTTAAAATATAAGACGAATTAAAGTGTGTAGCTCAAGTAGCATAAATTAATGCACTGCAAGCTAGCTTGTTAATCAACAAGTTACACTAATTTAAATTATATTAACTTTGATGACATAAATTGACTAAAATACTAGTCTTTATTAGAATAAAAAGATGTTTACAACTAGTTTTATGCATCATAAGAATAAACATATATTATATGTTCATGAATAATTTTTTTTAGTTACAATGAAAAATGTTTCAAGTTTATTGAAAAGTGAAAAATAACTAAAAAGTTTTAAGAACTTAGAGCTATCTTATCTGACTCTACTTTTCTATATAAGTGAGTTTATAATTCGTCTGCTTATGTATCTTTTCGAACGTTAAACAGATAAGACCTTTTTGGAATATAGAAGTTACTAAAACTCTTTTAATATATTTATAAGTCTAGTCATGGGATCTGCAAATGCCACTTTTTATATTCTATAATACCAATACATATATAATAATAATAATAATAATAAATGTAGAATCTTCTCAAAGTTGACGGCACAATATTATGTTTGTATTTTCTAAAATTTATTTCCTATCAGAATCATATTATGGTCACAGTTTTTAACTTAGCGACTGTCACTTTTTTTTAAAATAAATAATTCGTTGAGCTTGAAGATCTTTTTAATTTATATACTTGTAAGTACTAAATATATATAACTTTGTTGCTAATAGTGTTATATAGCTTTCTTCCATATTTTAAGAATTAATATTGTATGTCATGTAAATTATATGGATTAACGATGTTAAATAACTGAACTTTTCTTTTGACAACATTACATTATATTACGTGTAGTGCTATGTTTCGCAAGTATCGACTATTTATAAAGGCTTAGTTTATACCTCACACTGGTGGTAGTGTGGCCTAAATCGTCAGGCTCGAAATAGACATGAATGCCGGTGTTAGGAAGGTTGAAGTTTGAATCTTGACCGGGTGCACTGAGGGTGGCTTTCCCATCCCCTTTCCCAAGTTAATGAGGGTGCACTTCTTCTCGACCGTTTCTAAAGCCCATTCGACATACGAGTGGTTGTAGCTGATAGCTAGCAGACTATGTCAAAACTTTTAAAGTAAAGGCATAGTTAAAAACAAATGGTTTGTTGTGAAAGTTTTGACTGCCAAAAGAAACAGCAAACCAACATATGGTCTTGTAGATCATATGGTTTGGCGAATGGATACATGAGAATAAATATAGAAACGTTTGCTAGCTCTCAGCTACCACCACTTCTATGGCAAACTGATCTCTATTCCTTAAATGCATCTATAGTGTTCAAAAAATTATCTCTATTAATAGTCTTGTTGATATCCACTTCAAACTGTTCCCTGTTCTTAAATACACCTAAAGAGTAATGAACATATAAATGTGGCATACGTTGGTCAAATTTTAAATAACTTTATATCATTGTGATATTTTTACTTTCTCTTGACCCGTCGGAGATAAAGTATTGTGATTGTAAAAAAGAATAGAACTCGAGATTTTGATAAATGTCAACGTTTCATGACCCCCTACAATGCCGTGTGTCTGTCTGTAATTCGGGCTAGAGCCGAAACTATTTCACCGATTGATTTAAAACTTGGTGTCTGGGGTTTTCATAAAGTCCCCCCCGAGGTGTGTTTGGAATTAGTGTTTTTGGAATTAGATATCCAACCCTTAATTTAAGGGTAGTTTACTGAAGGGCAAAAAGATCAAAAAAATCGATTTCCTCAAAATTTTCTCTAGTGGTTTTGATTACATTTTATATCTAAACACTGTTTATTATTATAAACAAGATGGCCATTCTTATTTTCTCATGAAAATGACTTTGAGGGTAATTTGCTTAAGGGAGATTTTCCAATTACCTTTATTACTCCGAAAAAATTTGTAATACAAAATAACTTATCATTGTAAAGTTGTAGTATACTATTTATTAAAGATAAAAATATTTTATTTGAAATATATTTTCATTAAACCAATAATTTCTGAGCTATGAGCAAATATAAATATTTTTAATTCAGGTATTTGAAAATGAATTTGATTCCTATGCTTTATGGTGGACAAAGATATTTCTCTTTTCTCACTTTTGATGTAATTGTATTCCGAGTTCCTAATGCCAAAGATTAAGTTAGTAACAGTGTATGTTATTTCATTTATTTGGTGTAGTGTTTCTACAACAATGTATAGACCTATCATTTCGTTTATAATCTTAAGAGTTTTTAGTAAATGTATATTTTAAGATAAAATCGGGAAAAAGTCTGTGTGGTACACCGTACCACTTATTTTTTTAGACTAGGGTATTTTATGCTGACTTGGTAAGCGCGAAGCATGGTGGCTACGTGAGCAATCTCCCTAATGGAAAAACAAAACACTTTGTCCTTGCGCAGAATGAGTACAGCCTCGAACAAAAATATACTATCCATGGTATCCGGGTGAAGAATCACCCAAGTCAACGTTCTCGTCTGTCCTAATCACAGGGTTTTGGTATAGCCCTCCCTGTGACAGTTCATTCTCTTTGTGATTTGTGCGCAAATCTACAGTTCAATACCGATTTTTTTTAGAGATCTTAACAACTTTTTATGACATTGGGAACTCTTTCTTAAGAGCATCTATACGTCGCCGATTAACGTAAATTGTATTTAGATTGTCAAAAAAAAGTATTAATTTCAAGTCTACGCAGAAAAGCTTTAATAAAACACATGTACCATCTCGGTCTCCTTTGGACTCTTATTAGGTTTCCCACAGAAATAACAAGAGTAAGATTTTCAAACACAATAAATAAAACTCTTGTCTTACAGTCAGATATTGGTGTGTTTCTACCATGTCTGGTGGTGTTTGGCGCAGAAATTAAAATATTCCCTTTTCTAATGACACAGTATCACGACGAATAACAGAAATTTCACAGGAATCAAGTTAGCAGCTATTAGACAAGATGAGAGACAATTACTGCGCACAAAAAAACTTATGTGCATAAAGATGCCCATCTAATTGCATAAGTCCAATTCATTGATGGTGATAATCTGTGGGAATAAATATCTTTTGGTGAACCTTTTTTAACAAATACAACTGAGGAGTATATTTTCAATAATAATGATACTTTATTAAAGAAAATGGTATAACTTAGGAAAGCTACGTTGACATATATACAGATGAAGCTCACACAATGCCTGAGGTGTACATTGGACTTAAAGCAAAGATTAAAACAGTATCTTCTGAATCCAAGGAGTCACAATGCATGATACATCGGGGGAGGCATTGTTATTTAAAGAGATAAGCTCTCTTTGGAATGAAATTTTACAGTCATTTATAAAAATCATAAATTTAATCAAAACACAACCAAAGAAATTTCAAAATTGTAAGGTTTTGTGTGAATATTTAAGTTCAAAGCACACTTCCTTGTTTTTATTCACACTGAAGCTTGATGGTTGACGATAGGCAAGGTGTTAAAGAGAATGTTTGATCTGAGACATGATGTATTATAATATTTCATGAACAAAATCATCCAATGGCAGAGCTTTACTGACACACGGATTTCCTTTTGAAACTGGTATAGCTTGCAGATATTTTTTAAAGGTTAAAAGTTCTAAACAAATTCCTTTAAAAAATGAAACAATCCATACTTTACTGGAAAGAAAGCTCAGGCGTTTTCAAGAAAACTACGACTTTGGACAAGTGGTTTGAAAAGTAATGATTTGAAAATGTTTCCTTCATGCTTAATGAAACAGACCATCAAGTGGATCCCTCACAGCTGGAAAGATTTTTGACTGACCATCTAGTCACGTTAAAAACCCATTTAAAATTATATTATTATGAAAACCTCGAAGTGTTGACCTGTACACAAAATTTATTTTAAAATGCACCCCAGTCAAGATAATGAAACATGACTAATAAAAAACATCTTGTTAATCCAAAGACTGGTACTGTTTTAAAAATAACATTTAAAGAGAGCTTCTTATCAGCGTTTTGGATTAGTGTTCAATAAGAAACATTGAAACATTGAAAAGGCTATGAAAGTGCTCATACCGTTTGCAACTATCTACTTGTGTGAAACTGAATTTTCAGCTCTGGTGGCTATGAAGGGTAAACGTCTTGCAATGTCACCAAATACCTGAGAGCTTCTCTCTCTAATATTACTCCTAGTTTTAGTAAATTTGCGTTCAGAAATAAGCATATACGGCATATTAAGAATCGAAATAATTCGAGAACTAGCAAATATTAAACAAGTAATTAGTTAAAAATTAAAATAAATAGTCATGATACGAATTTTAAAACATTGTTATAAACGATATTTACGAATTATTATTATTATTATTATTATTATTATTATTATTATTATTATTATTATTATTATTATTATTATTATTATTATTATTATTAATATCTAAGTTAGAATATGCTACTGTTGCTTGGAATTTCATTACCTTAACTGACTCTCTTAAGTTGGAAAACGTTCAAAGAAAATTTGTCGCTGCGTGCTATGATAAATTCTTTAGTAACAGGATTTATAATGATTGTGACAGAATTCGAAACCTCTCAGGGCTCCAAACTCTCTTCTCGCGTGGACTTTATTGTGATGCACTTTTTGTTTTTAATATTTTCAATAACAAAATTTCTTGCAAATTTGCCCTTGATCATGTAGCCGTTCATATCCCTTCTCGGGCTTCTCGTAATCCAAAATTATTTTTTTCTCAGTAGCTCTTATAATGTATAGGTCGTTGTATCCATAGCGCCAATTCTAGATTTGTTGAATTCGACTTCTATCATAGAAGAAAAGCTAAACTCAGAGAGTTATTTAAGTAAACCCCATATCAATAATTTATAATGTAGAGGTCCTGCCTATAATATTTAAATTTACAATATTCTGATCTATTTTTTGCATATTGTTACTGCTTTTAACCACTATTTAGTTATTTGTTATCAATGCTATTTTTTATTCTTATCATTATTAATTACTTTTTTCGTAACTATTCATCAGTATATAACATTATTTAGTCATTTTTGTTTATCTTATTTTCTCATGTAAATAAATGTATTTGTAAGGTACTTGTGTACTTTTCAGTGCTGGCCTGTTATAGGTCTTACGACTGTTGGTCAGCAATATAATAAAGGAAATTGAAATGGAATTGAAATTATTATTATTATTATTATTATTATTATTATTATTATTATTATTATTATTATTATTATTATTATTATTATTATTAGGATAGAATTTTCTAACCATGATAACCAAAAGTTGTTGATAAGTTAACCTTTATATGGCTCCCCAAATAACGGTTGAATTGTTTTGTAGCTACTTTTTTTTATTTCTTGAAGGCTCTTTGGCCAACAAACCTTTTAGAGTAGTACTTTAAGTTGATCTTAACTGGCCAAAAATTGATTGGAAATCTCATTATACACTAAATGTTTCACATTATTACATAAAATTAAAGGTGACTCAGCTTCTTGATTCGAATAATTTATTAGAATTAGAATAATATAACAAAAGTGACATCAATAATTTGAATCTCTCAGACCTTGTTTTTGCTAGTTTCCACCTCCCCTCCCTCTTTTGGTAAAACTATTTATACATCACCAGTAAATATTGCCATATCTTATCCTCCTTTACTTAATGAATTAGATGAACCAATTGTTATAAAGAAAAACGCCACCCCCACTACTTTTACCGATTACGCTCATGGTAACTATATAAATATCAACAATGATCTAGCCAACGCTGACTGGTCTTGTGTATATTTAACTTTTGATATTAATTTAGCTACAGATATTTTGAACAAATTATTTCACACTAAAATAAATACTCATATTCCGCAAATTACTAGTTATAACACCTTTAATTTCCTAATTAGTTTTCTTCAGAACTTAAATACTATATCGTTAGAAAAAATCAATTCTTCAAAAATTATAAAATAAGTAAAAGATAGTTTTATTTACGTTTTTCTTACTTTCATAAATTAGTTAAAACGGTATAATTATTGAATAGAGCCAATTGTAGGAATGAAAATAGTCTCAAACTCTCTAACCCAAGGATTTTTTGAAATACGTCAAAAAATAAACATCTGAATAAAGTATACCCGTCTAACGTAGGGTTAATGGTGATATCTATCATCATGGATTTTTTAACAATAACAAACAAGTTTGAGGCTTACTTTCAATCCATTTATAATTCAACATTACTGGTTAAGGCTTGTTCTGCTAATTAAATTAGTCTTGCTTTGTACCCTTGCCACATTATACAACTGGATGTGTCTATTGCTATTAAAAATTGTATTCATCAAAATGTGATGGGTCTAATAGAATTCCAAGCTTTACTGTCAAAGGCTGTGCCAACATTCTCAGTCCTGCCCATATTTTAAATCCTAGCTTACCAAGCGAAACTTTTCCACTAGCATAAAAACATTCTGTAGTCATTCCTATATATAAAAAATGGCAACAATAAATGTTGATAACTAGAGACCTATTGCTCTTTTAAATTCCTTTTCTTAAGTATTCAAGAAAATAGCATATGAGCATTTTTTTCAACATCTAAAAACTAGACTGTTAGATAATCAACATGGTTTTGTTAAAAATATATCTTCTGCCACTAGTCTAGTAGAGTTTCTGTGGCATATTTCCCCTTAAATCTCAACGCAGGGTCAGGTAGATGCAATATTTTTTTAATCATAGTAAAGCTTTTGGTTTAGTTCAACATAGTAATATTCTCTCAAAACTTAGTAGTTTTGCCTATCCCAAAATTATGTTACTTGGTTACGTAACTATTTACAGAATAGATCATTTGCTGTTAAAATAGATTTACACATCTTAAATACATTTTTAACCCCTCGTGGTATAACACAAGGTTCTAATTTAGGAACACTCCTCTTCAATGTGTTTACTGATTATATTGGTAAATATTTAAATTCATCAAGTCTTTTACTTTTTTGCGGATGATATCAAACTTTTTAAAACTATCAAAAACAATATCGGATTGTGTAGACTTTCAAAATGATATTAATTGACATGACATTCATATATTGGTCTACTAAAAATGGAATGTCCATCAACCAATCAAATACCGAATTCATATCTTTTACTAGGGAAACTAATCCTATATTTTTTATTTACCATATTACAACGATAACATAGTTAGCTCCCTCTATATTTATGATATAGGTGTTCTTCTATACACCAACCTCTACCTTCACATTCATATTGACCAGATAATTTCTCACTCACTGAAATTACTTGGACTCATTAAAAGTATTACCTCCTCTTTCAATAAAGTCGATTGTATTTTAATATTATATCATGCCTTAGTTAGATCTAAGATAGAATATGCTACTGTTTCTTGGAATTCCTTTACCTTAACTGACTCTCTCAGGTTGTAAAATGTTCAACGTAAATTTGTGGATACTTGCTATGATAGATTATTTATTAACTGGATTTATTATGTTTATGACAGAATTTGAAACCACTTAGGAGTCCTAACTCTCTTATAACGTAAACTTTTATTGATATCCTCGGTTTTCAATATTTTCAAAAGATTCTTGTAAATTTTCTTTTGATCATGTAGGCCTTAATGTCCCTTCTCAGGCCTCTCGTAATCCAAAATTGTTTACTCGCAATAACTCTTGCAAGGTCAGTCCTATTGGCCGTTGTATTCATAGCGCAATCATAGAATTGTCGAATTTGATTTTTACCACAAAAGAAGATCCAAACTCAGATAGCTATATATGGAACTCCCTTAACACTCATTTAATCAATAAATGTTCCATTTCTAATATCTTAATTTGCATTATTATACTTACTGTTTTTATTTTTGTTCCTATAATCGATATCAATATTGATTGATTTTCACTAACTCTCTTTATTAATGTAGTTTTAATGAAATTATTACTAATTTTTTTTATCTTGTGGCGACTATTTTTTTGTGTGTGTCACTGCTTGTCTATGATTGTTTTATTATCTAATGTATTTATGTTTTTATATAAGGTACTTCTGTACTTTTCAGTGCTGGCCTGTTGAAGGTCTTGTGACTGTTGGCCAGCACCGTTATAAAGGAAATTGAAATTGAATTGAAACTCATACTATTGTTAAATGGGAATATATTTATTTAACCACCGCGTCTTACTACCCATTCGGGTTACGCACAGGATGGACATTAAATGGTGCATAAATGTATCTATAGATGGTGGAAATTAGTCTTAAACATTATTCTTTCTATTTTTATTGTATTCCTAATTTTAATCACCAGAGAAAGTTTGTTACTAAATATTTAATTACGCTTTGTAAAAAAAATTACGGACGTTCATCACACAACAATTTTTTTAAATTTTAATTTCCACCGCGTCTTAATGGTCATTTTTAGTGCAACCGAATAAGAACCAAAATCCTTACAAAGTCATTTAAAAACCAGAACCTCTTTTGAGCATGGTTTATTCAAAGTATATTTTAATAACCAAATTAAGTTAGTTGGACCAGAAGATAATTATTGTTACTTTAATTTGGGGAAAATGCTTTGTTCTTGGACATAAAATCATTACTTTTTACATTTTTTATGACATTTTACTATTCATATAAATAAAAACAAAATAAATATTAAGTCGCGTGTATATAAAATCCCACTCCACTGTTTTTTACTATTTACGTCTTATTTCCTGTTTCCCCAATACTTGTGACCACGCAGTCTAAATATTTATAATCTCGTTGAATTAGTTGGTTGTTGACGGAGTGGTCAGGGTTTGAATCACAGACGGATGCAGTGAAGGTTCACTTTCCTCGTGTTATTCAACTTTGTGGTTCTCCTGTCTCTTCTCCATGCTAATACGGGTTCATTCCCTTGAATTTTATACCTGGTTCTTAACCAATAGGCTAGGATGGGAGTATAGGAAACTCTAGAAAAGGTCAGTGTTGTTGCAGTTTTTATAACATTTTTTTTTNAATAAACCAAATAGTTCTTGAGTAGAAACATTGAGTCTAATTTTCTTCAAATAAATAAAACAACAAATCTTAAATATCTGTCATTAGCATATCGGCATCAGACGAAAAACTTTTTAAATGAAGATAAAATGTGAACATTAAATTCCAGGACACCCTTGACAGATATTCAAGAACTTTGATATCACCATGTGAAGAAAATTTAACTCTACGTTTCTACTGGAGAAGAATATTATTTGATTTAACCAAACACATACAAGTACAGGTCTAAAAACCCTCTGCTTTTCTCACGTCCCCTTTAATTCCATCTTAAACCATTAAAAACTTTTGCTGTTAAGACATAAGTATTTATTAATAAGCAATAACTAGCTATCCCGTTTATGCAAGTAGGAATCTCAACTTTAGGCTTTATATATTAGAAATACTCGTATTAGCTTTAGGTTATAAAATCACCAACCATAATATTATCTTTGTAATATATCTTTTCATTTAAAAAAATAAATTTAAATCATCAGTGAAACTGTGGGAAATCTTTTCTTAAACTCCGGCTTCGGTATCAAAAATTGTCTTTGATATGATAATATTTAAAATAAAATGCTTTCATTTAAGGGAAAAATTAAAATTCCTCCATGTAAATGGGGTTAAACTTCCTCTAAAAATTTTCCCGTTCCGTTAATTTAAACTTATGCTGAAAAAAAGATGCAAGAGAGAATCTTATAACTGACTATACCTGCTTGCAGGTTTTGTCCCTGACTATACCTATGTGCGTTGAGTATACGCTACAGTGTAACTCTAGGCTATCATTTCTGCCTTCTTCCCACGCGGTGTGTGTGCCGAGCAGTAGATGTGGTCTAAGGTGCAAACATATAGTTTCTATATTACATTTTCTTTGTCGCGTTCTCTTTAATTGTCTTTCTCACACGTTTCTGGTTATATTATATTCACTTCCCTCTCACTTTCTAATATAGGAATACGCAATTCGCTACATCATGAATTTACAACTACAAGGCAAATGAAATAGTAATAATGTTAAGGTGGAATGGAAGCGAACGCGAACCAAGGCCATTTTGTCTTGGTTTTTATAGAAAAGAAAAAAAATCA
Organism: Timema genevievae; assembly: GCA_902155825.1. Lineage (NCBI taxonomy): Eukaryota > Metazoa > Arthropoda > Insecta > Phasmatodea > Timematidae > Timema > Timema genevievae. Next base: position 24,365 of record CABFWO010007277.1, read on the forward strand.
AACAAAATAAATAAAAGGGTGCTTCAGTAGATAGGGTTAATTTAATTTTATAAGCATATTAATTTTAATAATTATTAAATATTAATTTTGTTATGAGCCCAATGAAATTATTGACATGAAACCTTTTGAATGAAGATAAAAATATTTCACCAAATTCCAGGATATCTGTGACAAATTTTTGAAAATTGTTGAGATTACTATGTATTTAAAATTAAATTAAATGGCTCCATTGAATCAACTGACAAATATTGAACATCTCATCTTAAACTATAAGTTCACAGAATGTTTAAAGAAGCTTTTTAAAGTAATATTTTCTCTACGTTTTCTTAAACTTTGTCTAGTCATCTGAGACAAACTGTTCTCTTTTAAAAAAAAAAGTACTTTTTCTCATTTATATAATCATTGTATAGCAATATAATTAAACATAACCAAATGAATGTGTTTTTCATATTTTTAATTAAATATATTAAACTACTAGCAGCCCCGCACGGTGCTACCCGTGAACCACTGTGGTATAAGAATTATATAAGCAAAACCCCCTCCCTCCACATGGTGCTTGATTTAATTTTGAAATGTTATCTCCAAAACTTAATTCTAAACCAGATAAAAAAGAGTTTATTCAAATATTTGTAAAAAATAGCCTAATTAAAAATTTTAAAATCTGGCTTCGAGGTGCATTTGGACCCCCTTCCGACTACCTATGTTAAAAATTTCAGATCTCTGCGTGTTGTAGATTTGGCTGGGCATCGAACGCACACACTCACACACACACACACACACACACACACACACTTCCTTTTATTATTATAGAAGTTTCAATATGACTAGCCAAGGGAGCTCAAAGGATAGTATACCGGACCATTGACTCGGAATGCTGGGCTCGATTCTGTCTGGCTGCAGTTGAAATATTCTATTTCATATTCTAGCTTTCTTACCTCTCTTTGGGCAAATGCTCATGCATTTTTATTAAATCCTAACAGCATTATATTGCCGTGTATTATATTACTTGAGTTATTGATATTTGCAAGCTCTGATACTAAACTATGTGAATAAATAACACACTCAAAAATATACATGTATATAAAGGTTATATAAATATATAAGCTATATATATATGTTTATATAGGCATATACATAAATATATATATGAATATACAGTACATACACACATATATGTGCATAAAGGTATATATAGAATATATAAAGTAAATATATACAGATAAAGATATAAACATTTATAGCAAATATATACATAGGACTATATATATAAATATATTGTAAAATTTCCTGAGTTAAAAAGATTATTATGTGTAATTTGTCATAAGTGTGATGAAACTTCAAATTAAATCTTGCAGGCATAATAAATATAAAATTTAAGTTAAGATTTCCTGAATTATAAATAGCTACAATGTAATGTATCTTATGACTTCTTGAAAAGAACGGATTTTCTTTAAGCCCACCTTTTGTTTAGGTATAATTAATACCACAGAAACAACAATTATAAAAAATAAGATATGTAAAAAAAATCTAGAAAAGGTAGAGCAATAAAAACAACTAGCTCATGCTCGTTTATTTAGTATCGTGCAAGATTAGTAAAAGGTGTTTTAGCTCACTGCGCTATCTTAGTAATTACTCTTCAAGCTTTTGGTACAAAATTTAACCATTTAAGGCTTAAATTATATGTGTACTTACACGGATTACTCTATAATTATTGTAACCACTGGAAATAAAAATAAATAGCGTAGAAGAGCTAGATTTTTTACCTTTGAATACTGTGTGATCCAAAGAGAAATTGTATTTCAAATAAAATAATTTGTCCACAAATCTTATATATAAAAATGGATGGCTAAATGTGTTGCTAACCGCAAAACTCAAGAACGACTGGACCAATTCGGCTAATTTTTTTTCTAATATTCGTTGAAGTCCGAGGAAGGTTCTTATGAAGAGAAAAATTGGAAAATTTGCACTGAAAAGCGTAAAATTCACATTTTTCTTTTTCCCATTCAAACTGTTTCTGGCTGTCAATTCTAGGGATGGCGAACTGAGAAAGATTAATCGAAGAATCGATTTATTTGGGTCGTGAAGATCGATTTGAGCAATGAATCGATTAAGTGAATCGATCTCAGACACCCTA
>CABFWO010007278.1:0-11028 GCA_902155825.1 Timema genevievae
AGGAATTGGGAAGGTTGAATTTAGAGGAAGTGAACCCGCACTTGCGTGGAGGGAGAGTGGAAAACCATTTAGGGAAAACCACCCCCCGTTCACCCGACCGAGAACCTCGATCTCCCCGTCCTCGGTGGTCGAGCTCAACACGACTGGCGCGTTAGCCAAATACGCCACCAGGCGGGTAATAAAAAAATAAATTAAATATTTACTCACCAACGATTTTCAATTAATCTCCGTTTAAGTTAGGTTTAAATTATAAATGTTTCACCAAATTTAATGGGTTGGTAACGACCAAATTTTATATATCTTTGTTTTACGTGTGGAGAAATAACGAATACCAGCTATTTTAGCTTACTGTATAAAATAATTGCCTCTATCATTCACATGTTTCGGACAAAGTGTTTCTAGTCGACATTGTATATAGCTCCTAGACATTTTATACATTTTCGGGTCTGATTGGGCAAAATATAAACAGTCAAATGAGCACATAAATAATTTTAGTTATTACTGAGATTCTCAAAATATGTAATGGAAAAATGAACAGTATAAGGTAGTCAACAAATTTTTGTTCATTGATTCAAATTAACTAAAAATTCTCCTGTCAATCATTTATGGTAGCAAGTAAACTAACATAACAACAATATTGAGTAAAAAATGAGCAGGCTCTACGAATAATGGAGGCTGTGAGATAACCAGGTGTCAGTTATACGAAGAATATAAGGAGTGAGATAACCAGGTGTCAGTTATACGAAGAATATAAGGAGTGAGATAACCAGGTGCCAGTTATACGAAGAATATAAGGAGTGAGATAACCAGGTGTCAGTTATACGAGGAATATAAGGGGTAAGATAACCAACCAGGTGTCAGTTATACGAAGAAGGCGAGATACCCAAATCCACACCGCTAATCATGCGGAAAAAGGCTTTAAGTTATCTGGACTAGCTTGGCAGTGACCAGCATTTTGGGGCTGGAACACCGGCTGGATTAAATGAGGTTGGTATCTTCCTAGATAGTAATTAAATGTGGCTAGCCTGGTCTGAGAGTAAAACCTGGTGGAAAAAGCCTCATTCTACAACTTTTATTGCGAGCCTTAGACATATTAACAACTAATTGTGCACTGGTATGTATTTAATGTGTCATTTTGTCGGTAAAGATAGTCGTCAGTTAATCTCCGAACGATGTTTTCCCTTGCGAGGGGTGTAGTTTTCCCTGCCTGGTGTTGTTTGGTCGCCTAGCAACGAGTCGCAGCTTCCCACAGGCACGCAGCAGCGTGTGTATGGACCGGGAGCTTAGCTCAAGAGCTATCGACCGACCAGCTCTCCTGCCTGACTCGACAGTAGCCAACACTTCAGCTAGACCAGCGGTTTTCAACCGGTGGTACGTGAGGTGTTGTCCAGCGGTACGCGTGGGTATGGGCTAACATTTTAAAACACGCCATGAAACACAGGCTTCACTTTGCAAATAGAGAAGCTGAAAAAGGTGACGTGAATTTCTTCCCACACCTTCAAGGCCTCGTTAAAGAGAATGAGCTCCGACTTCATCCTGATGTGCTGTGGGACATAAAAAAATACTCTTCCATGACTTGGTTCAAGACTTAGCTTCTTAGTTTTCGAAAAATATTGATTCTTGCAACTGGAACGGGGATCCATTTTCTGATCAAGATGCTTTGCCAGCAGTGTTGACAAATGGATAAAAGAACTGTTCATTGAACTTTCGTGTGATTGTAGACTGAAAATCATCTGATTGAAATTTCCTCTTTCTGATTTTTTATTAAAGCATGATGTAGCTGCCCCGAGCTCACCGATAGGGCCATCAAGTTCTTGGCAACCTTTTAGACAACATATTTGTGTGAGCAAGGATTTTCTGCCCTTGATTTCATCAAAAACAAATACCAGAATAAATTTAATGTGGATCTGAGGCTAAAACTGAGCAAAATTCAGCCTAATATCAAGAAACTGGTTTCAATGATGCAAGCTCAAGTTTCTCGTTAATAATACGAGTATTATGTATCTTCCATTTTATTCACATTTGTAAAATACGACACGCTTAACTTACTTAGTCACTAAGCATGCTGCATGAATACATTATTTTTCACAGTAAGATTCAGTCTTTTAAAGAATTATTTACACTTGATAGCCTTTGTAATTTTAGGTATTGGTGGTAGTTCATGTATTTATAACATGAGAAGTGTTACATTAGAGCACAAGAGTGACCCAAGCGACAATCTTGAGCCGGAACAGTCTAGTTTACAGGCTCTGGGTAGTATTAGTTTATGTTGGTCCATTGAGTGCTAGGAAAACTTCTCTATTTGACATGATACTTGCTACTTACGGCCTATTTTAATTGGTAAGACCATAAACTATATAATTATATAGATAGCTATGAAAAACCTGATATGTTAAAATAATTCAATATTATAATCAAAATAGGCATATACAAATAAGAATCACCATTAGCACAGAGAGAGGATGGGAAAACACCAACAATAAATCACTTGTCAAAAACCACCTTCAATTCACTGAACCAAGATTCGAACCTTTGCCTCTTCGTCAACAAGTATCGAGAGCTATCTGCTAATCACGCACTCGCTCGTCAGTCTGGCAGGAACCCTTAGGAGGAAAACGTTTAAAAATAAAACCACCAAGCTAGATCACTAGTCTTCATGGGCTAGGGCCAGATTTTGGATTGTAGGTTCCTCCAGGTCTGGTCTCAGCTCAGACACTGACAAGTTGGGAAACTTAACAATACGTTGGATATCTTTCTGGTTGAGCGTACCTCAAAATAATATATTCAAGGTCGTACAAAGAAATGTATTTAGTAGGTGGTGGCGAAATCCATTACTATTAGTGCATTTGTAAAAATTTCAAATGCTATAAAACTATTATTATGAAAAAAATGTTTTTAATTGAGTACTTTTAACCAAAAATTGTTATTTTTAAGACAATACTTGAATGATTTATCTAACATCATCATCTTCCCGTGGCTTCACTTGCATTAAACCATACATCAACACATTCAACAACTTTAAATATAAGAAAAGAATGAAACTCATTAGAGAGCAGTGTTTTACGTTTACGTGCTTACGAAGATTCACGAATAAACACGGACTCACCCCCCCATCCTCTCCTCTTCAATCACGTGCCATTTTCTGTACCCATCAATACCAGCCGCAAAGAATGTTCACTGCTTACACCATGTTTGATTACCCTACTTTGCTCCCTAATGGCGTATAGCTTACCACGGTTTCCTGAAAAATAAGGAGTACAACAGAAGAAGTCTCGTTTCAATCTAAAGAGTAGGCCTACTTTTATAGTTTACTTGCAACAAACAAATAATCTGAAAATATATTAGTTGGTATTATTATCGTTTATATTACCAAGCCTCTGACAAGATGTGTATTAATCACAACTTATGAATGTGAGGAATGCCAGGCCTCCACCGTGGTTCGGATTCCACGTTAAACTGTAGGTCCTCCATTTCATCTCACAATCATCCTACCATTTCACATTAGCGTAAGTGCGTATAACCCGAACGGGTAGTAAGACGCGGTGCTAATAATAATAATAATAATAATAATAATAATAATAATAATAATAATAATAATAATAATAATAATAATATAATAATAATAATAATATATTACCAAGGAAACAGGAAAACTACACAAAATTTAAATGCGCAAACAAACCTTAATTTTATATTATATGTCTAGATTTACTATCTAAAAAACAAAAATGAAGTAAATTTAAAAAAGCACTATATAATTATTATGTTGGAAACCAGGAAACCAAACTAAATATTTCTATTTCCCAAACAACATCATCAAAGGACTGAAAACATACCTTTATTTAAGACACAAATGCAGGTACACTTTAACAGTGGCTCTCTTACGTGGAGGAATTATTGTTGTTGCAATGAATATAAAAATAAATAGTTTAAATTTAATAATAAAGAAACAAAACTATATAGGGCTAAACCTAATTTTTATGCAAAACCATAAATTAATAAATAACTAAATTTAAGACACAAAATAATAAAAAGCACTCTAGCAGTGGCTATCATAAGTGGAGATATTGTTGCGGTGAACAAGGAAAACACAGTTTAAACTTACTATCTAAAGAACTTTTATTTTAACATAACTAGCACGCAAAACCAGAACATAACTGAATTTTTTTTAAGACGCTAGTGCAAGCACGCTAACAGAGCAATAATAATTGTTGCAATGAGTATTAAAAAACTGTTCTAATTAATATAAAAACTAATTAGACACAAATTGCAGGCAAAACCAATCAAATCCCTTAAAAAATGCCTCAATTTAAGAATCATTGTTACAAAAACCACAAAAGCAATAATTTAATGTTATTATTATAGAAACAAAATTAATAAACCTAGTATGCATTCAAAATAATAAAATACTTAATCTATGAAACTAGGAACTAGAAGTTCATTGCCGCACTTACAAAAATACATCATCTATCCCTATCTTGAGCTAGTTCTGTCCAGTCCACCTCATTACAACCTATCCCTATATTGAGCTAGTTCTGTCCAGTCCACCTCATTACACCTTATCCCTATCTTTAGCTTGTTCTATCCAGTCCCTCTCATTACACCCTATCTCTATCTTGAGCTAGTTCTGTCCAGTCCCTCTCATTACACCCTATATCTATCTTGAGCTAGTTCTATCCAGTCCACTTCATTACACCCTACCGCTATCTTGAGCCAGTTCTATCCAGTCCACTTCATTACACCCTATCTCTATCTTGAGCTAGTTCTGTCCAGCCCCTCTCATTACATCCTATACATATATTGAGCTAGTTCTATCCAGTCCCCCTAATTACACCCTATACCTATCTTGAGCTAGTTCTTTCCAGTCCACTTCATTACACCCTAATCTTTATCTTGAGCTAGTTCTGTCCAGTCCCTCTCATTACACCCTATCTCTATTTTGAGCTAGTTCTATCCAGTCCACTTCATTACACCCTATCTCTATCTTGAGCTAGTTCTGTCCAGCCCCTCTCATTACATCCTATACATATCTTGAGCTAGTTCTATCCAGTCCCCCTAATTACACCCTATCCCTATCTTGAGCTAGTTCTGTCCAGTCCCTCTCATTACACCCTATCTTTATCTTGAGCTAGTTCTGTCCAGTCCCCCTAATTACACCCTATCCCTATCTTGAACTAGTTCTACCCAGCCCCTCTCATTACATCCTATACATATCTTGTGCTAGTTCTATCCAATCCCCCTAATTACACCCTATCCCTATCTTGAGCTAGTTCTGTCCAGCCCCTCTCATTACATCCTATACATATCTTGAGCTAGTTCTATCCAGTCCCCCTAATTACACCCTATCCCTATCTTGAGCTAGTTCTGTCCAGTCCACCTCATTACAACCTATCTCTATCTTGAGCTAGTTCTATCCAGTCCCCCTCATTACACACTATCCCTATCTTGAGCTAGTTCTATCCAGTCCACCTCATTACATCCTATCTCTATCTTGAGCTAGTTCTATCCAGTCCCCCTCATTACATCCTATCTCTTTCAGTTACATTATTATGCTATCTTCCCCTCTGCATTGAGGTCTTCCCAATGGTCTCTGCCCATTGGGTTTTCCAGTCAGTTCCCTGAACACGGTTCTAGATTTTCCTATTCGTGCTGCATGTCCTGCACACCGTTATCTACGAGACTTGAGTATCCTAACAATATCTTGTGAAGAGTAAGTGTAATGTATCTCATCATTATGTAACCTCCTCCACTGCCCAATAGCCTCATTCCTTTTTGGATTAAATATCTTGCCAAGGACCTTGTTTTCAGAAATCCTAAATTAGTTTTCGTCATGTAAGGTAAGATACAAAGTTTCACAATCATAGAGAGCACCTGATAAAACCTTTATTTTGTATATTCTTAGTTTTACATTCCTTGAAAGAAGACGAGAGGTTAACCACTTACTGACCGAGTAATATCATGCATTCTCCGACTGTATTCTTTTTCTAATTTCCAATCTAATATCGTTATTGGTAGTTAAAATTGTTACTAAATATTTAAATTCATTAACCCTGTCAGATGATATGTTGTTCGTTATCATCTCTAAATTATCTTTCTTAATTATTTTTTTTGTGATCATTTACATATTCTTTCCAACATTCACTTATAAACCTATTTCTTTACAAACCCCTAATAGAATATTGCCATTTCTTGCAGCAGTCTCCCTATTACTTCCCAACAAAGCGTATCTGTATATCCTAAAAGCTGTATTGTAGTATTTAGTGTCAACTCTTCCCTTCTCTCTTGCATTACCCTAATACCATACTCTAAGGCTGGATTAAAGAATAATGGGGGAAGTGCAACTGCTCGTTTCAACCCATCATGTATTGCTAAAGTATCTGATAGGTCTAAGTGGGATCCAACCCGTGCCCTGCCAAGCGTATCACTCAAACATACCTCAATTAAGAATCAAATAGCCAAAGATATTATTTATACTTTTTAGAGAGGATTACTCCATTTAGATATTATATTTTAAAAGTTGAAAAATGACACCTGTACACGGGAATTGAACCCGAGACCTTTGGCTCAGTACGCCAATGTTCTAGCCACTGAGCTATCCAGGAAACGCCGTTCATTTGAGTGAAGAATTACCCTATGCATAGGACGATTCCTGGATAGCTCAGTGGTTAGAGCATTGGCGTACTGAGCCAAAGGTCTCGGGTTCAATTCCCGTGTACAGGTGTCATTTTTCAATTTTCAGAATACCTCAATTAGCTTTACAAGTTTATTGGTTAACCCTAAATTAACTAAAACTTCATATAATTTATTTCTTTTAAGTGAACCATAGGCCTTTTTAAAATCTATGTATCAATAATGAACCATCAAATTGTATTCCAACTTATTTTCTAATGTTTGCCGGATAGTAAAAATCTGATCCGTTGTTGAATTATGTCGTTGAGTTCCACCCTAGTGATCCCTTATTATTTACTCTGCATATGGAGTCCATCTCATTAGAATTATGTTACATAACATCTTATTGCATGCTAATGGTAGTGATACAAATGGTAGTTATTACAAAACAATAAAATAACTTTAAAAAATGCGTAAATTAAAGACACAAGTGCAAGCATACTACAAGGATCCACTGTTGCAGTGAACAATAAAATACTTTATATGCGTTACTTTGGTCACTACATTTAATTATAAATCGTTATATTTTAACCATGGATCATAGCCAAATAACGATATATACTGATGAATAGTTACGAAAAATAGAAAACAGTAGTGATAATAATAAAAAATAAAAAATAGCTTAAGAGTAGAAAAGCATAAGTGAACAAAGTGGCAGGAAAACTAGGGGAGGAGAGAATGAAAGCCATGATGTTTGCTGATGAATAGATGATATGGGGGAGAAGGAAGAGGAAGTACAGGAACAACTACAAGAATGGACTGAGGACGTTAAAGAGTGTGGAGTGAAACTTAGCATGGCAAAGTGTGAAGTGATGGTAATGTCAAGGAAGAAGGTAAGGCCTAATATAGCCATAAGGTTGAATGGAGTAGAGCTGAGAAAAGTACAGAACGTAGAATATGTTGGAAGCGTGAGTGAGGATAAAGGTGGAAGTAGAGAGGATTTAATGAGAAGAGGACAGCAGGGAAAGTTGTTCTATAGGTGTGTAAGAGACCTACTATGGAGAGTTGTTCTATAGGTGTGTAAGAGACCTGCTATGGAGAAGAGAAGTACTCTTGAAGTGTAAGGAAGTGTTGTACAAGATGTACCTTGTACACATTGTCACATATGCAGCAGGAACAGACATTGAATATAAGAGAGACTATGAAAGTGGGAGCCATGGGAATGAAGTTTGTGAGGAGCATGTTAGATGTCACGAGGAGAAACAAGATTAAGAATGAATTTATCCATGAAGTAGTAGAGTACAAAGAGTACATGAGATAGTAGAGGAAGCAAGACTGAGATGGTATGGGCATGTAAGGAGGATGGGAAAAGAAGAGGATGCCCAAAAAAATGTTGGGAATGAAGTAGACAGGGAAAAGACCGCAGGGAAGGCCAAAAAAGAGATGGGATGAGCAGATAACAGCAAGAGTTCAAGTGGGAGGAGAAGAATGGAATAAATTAAAGGAGGAAGAGTGGTGGAAGGATAGAGGAAGATGGAGGCATTTTACTAAACTGACCCGACCACAGGCTGGAAATAGTTGATGATGATGATCAGTAAAGTATAAGTATTTTAAAAGCAGTAACAATAATAGTAATAATGGTAATAATAACAACAATGATGGTAATAATATGAGAGTGATTTAGGGAGGTATTAATAATTTTTCCATTTTCAAAACTTTTTTCCATCTCCTAAAAATGTAATTACTTTGCTCACGGTATTTTCTTGCAACAGGCCCTTACATTGTATGTTGTTTGTTCAATATTTGGTAATATTAAATTTATGCAATCAAACGAGAAGGTTAAGGTGGTTCTTAGTGTAATCATTTAACATCACACAGAATAAAATGTATCTTAATACCCAAACTTAGCTTCTAGTTCTGTCTACTGTCATATTAAGACAAATCGAAGAAGACTAATCCAAGCACCTCAATGAATCACGTGACAGTTAGCGCCGTTATTTCCGAGCTACGCATATCGCTATATAACAAGTACTAACGGAGGCTTATTTTAAAACAAGTATTTTTAGTCAAGAGAGTAGAATTAATGGTTTCCCAACCAAATGTTTTAAAGGAAGTCGTTATTAAACTTTATTGTGAACGTACAATACTGTATTTGTAGGAATATTTACCCTCAACTTATATATCACAGGGTTATAAAATATCTTTAAATAGGTTTTTTTAATCAATTTTTCTTTCTACTTGGAATACTATTTATAAATTAATGAGTTCCAAACTGTGGGGAGCAATTCGAGGGATGTTAGGAGGATTGGGGGGGAGGGGGGTTTCAGGGTAGGGGCACTCAAATATATACTTTTTTATTCATTAACTATTATTTATTATTACAGTTTTAAGTTTATAATGTAATATTTTACAATTTACAATTTCAATATCAGGGTTACATTGTAATTTATAAGTTAACAATCAAAATATCTTATCTCCTTGAGCAGAGTTCTAGGAGGTGATTATACTAATTTAATTAAACAATTATATTTAATGGTGGACGGTGATGGTACATTTAAATAGAAACAATTCAATATTTTTGGGTATTTGTGGATATTTTTATTGTTAGCGAGGCTGATAAAGAAACAGTCAATGTGAATTTATTAGACTCACAGACAATAATATATTAAATAATTAAATAATGTTATAGTGATTAATTTTATAGGAGTCTGTTAATTTGTAGCGTATTACATTTTTAAAATTAGTTGCTGTCTATACATATGAAATTTAGAAAACAAAATATATCATTCAAAATGTTTCGATCTACATTTTTTCTAACATGATTTTGATATTCATTGAGTTACTCAATTTATTTTAATATTTTGTTCTAGAAAATATAAAATATAGACTAGGATTTTAAAAGTATTTATAGTCAGTTTAAAAAATATTAATTGGAGACAAGAAAGTCCCATGAAACTTTGCTATAATTAAAAATGATTTAAGTTTCTTTTAAAAACGTGTTTTTTTATTGTTTATGAGTGATGTCTGTACGTACATTTTGTAGTCATGAAATGGAAGCGTGTTTTTTCCGTACTCTGTTCTAATTATATGTAGGTATAAATCACCAACATGTCTTGTTTGGTAACTGTTCTCGGTGTTGTCCTTCTCAACAAAGTTCTTCACTTTAAAGTGCACAAATAAGAATATATTATGTTTGAGAGTAACTGAGATTGGTAATATGTCATTTTCCGTGTAGGGTCTATAGGTTTATGTTAGTGTATATGTTTGGTAAATTAAATAGGTTATTTATAGCTTTGTTTTGTTTAACTTGGACTGGATGGAGAATATATGGCTAAGGTACTGAAAGTGACTGTTTATTAGAGCATGATAAATAATGAGTTTAATTTTTGAGGGCATTCCAGATAGTCTTGACAACTTTAAAGAGTCCAAGGAACGAATGTGTTTTATATTGTTCACACTAGAGTTAAGAGTGGGTCCATGTTGTATATTGCTCACACCAGAGTTAAGAGTGGGTCCATGTTGTATATTGCTCACACCAGAGTTAAGAGTGGGTCCATGTTATATATTGCTCACACCAGAGTTAAGAGTGGGTCCATGTTGTATATTGCTCACACCAGAGTTAAGAGTGGGTCCATGTTATATATTGGTCACACCAGAGTTAAGAGTGGGTCCATGTTATATATTGGTCACACCAGAGTTAAGAGTGGGTCCATGTTGTATATTGGTCACACCAGAGTTATGAGTGGGTCCATGTTGTATATTGGTCACACCAGAGTTAAGAATGTCATCATGTGACGGACACAAACTCCTACAGTTCAATAAACATGGTATTCAAGTATATTCTATCAATCATATTTTTATGGATGGTTATCGTTCTTAAACTATTTAATAATTATTTGATAATGTTCTTTTTAATGGGGATGGGGCAATATCTCCATTTAGTTTTGTTGAGTTTTAGAATCCACTGGACTTAAACAATGTGTAAGAAACTGCTTTCAGCCCAACTTGTTTTCTTTACTATATTCATAAAATTAAGAATTTGTCTGTTTGAAGCAAAGAAAAGCGTTGCCCGGGGGTATCCTAGCAATGCAATGCAATTCCGGGTACTTCTGCTAGTATTATATTTATTTAAAAACATTTTTTCAATGGCCGAATGGTCTAAGGCGTCACTCTCGTGTAAGACTGGCCTACTGATGACGGGGAAATCAAGGCTCAAATCCAGGTAGGATCTATTGAGTTTTTCGTCCTAAATTGTTTCCCACTCTCCTTCCAAAAAAATGCGGGTAGATTGCCTCTCAAATTCTTCCTTCCTTATCCCTCCCTACCCCATTGGAGTACCGAAACAGGTAGTAAGACGAGGTTATTATTTATAATGTGTGTGTGTGTGTGTGTGTGTGTGTGTGTGTGTGTGTGTGTGTG
>CABFWO010007278.1:11179-26482 GCA_902155825.1 Timema genevievae
TGTGTGTGTGTGTGTGTGTGTGTGTGTGTGTGTGTGTGCTACAGGGAAGGTTGAATGTTAAGTGTTGGTTGAGTTGAGAAACTTATACCTAAAAATAAGATCAACTCTCACTACTGGAAGTTAACCTTCAAGGACTTTTTTGAAACACCGCGTCTTACTACCCATTCGGGTTGTACGCCTATGCACTAATTACACTAATGTGTTAAGGATTAGGACGGCGGAATGTACGGGTAGTGTATACACATTTGCGTGGAGGGAGGAGGGGGAAAACATTTAGGAAAAACACATTGAGTACACCAGACCGGGATTAATTCCCAATCTTCTCCTCATTGGAAGTTACATTGCTTCAGTCAGTGAAAATTGATTATCACGAAAAGAGTGCCAAACAAAATCATGCATCGATCTGAGCTTGCTCACAAAAATATGCTTAAACCTAACTTAACATTAACCTAACCAAACCTAACTTAAACTTAACATAGCTTTAATTTAGCCGAACGTAACCTAACCTAACCTTAACCTAACCTTAACCTAACTTTAATCTAGAATTAACCTAAGTTAACCTAACCTATCATTAACCTAGTTTTAATATAAGCTTAACCTAACCTAAGCCTAACCTAAATTTCACCTAACCTTACCTTAACCTAGCCTTAATCTAACCTTAACCTAACTTTTTTTTTAATCATTTTTAGTCATTTTGCAAATTTAGGTCATATTGTATTGGCTTGTGTCATTTTTGAATAATTTTCTAATCCTTTATAGGCCTTTTTGCGTAATTTTAAGGCATTCATGTTGATTAGGTTTTTCTTTTTTACTATCAATATTTTACAAATGCATAAATACTCAAATATGAATGTTTTATCACCCAGTTGTCGGAATGAGAAGATGATGCAGGCCATGATTTATGTATCCTCTTTGTTTTGTTTGGTTGTAAAATACATGTTCCTGAGATAATGCAACTATGCTGGAGAGGGTTACGTTGGGAGGGGGTGGATATTACTTTTGAAGCAGATATTTGTTAATCAATGTTATATTAACAGAATGCAAGAGTTGAGTTGTTAAAGGCTTTTTATTGCATGTGTATCTTTTAGATAACAGTTTTATAAAGCGCGTGTTTGATTTAGTCGTGTGCATTTATTATTAATTTTTGTTACTATTATTAAGTCAATTTTTGAAAATCATAAGTCATTTTTAAGAATATTTATATCATTTCATAGTTCATTTTTTGATCATTTTTAGGTCACAAAAATTTGGGCCCTGCTGATCAGTATTAATATATTTTCAACTTTCACTGAAAACTCGGTGAAATTTTACGCACCTACCCTAGCGGAAATAAACCTTCACTCGAGTTTCAACTTATCACAGGGAAGTTGGAAAAAAGCTATAGATATATATATATATTTAAACACATAAATTATGTATCTAGTTTTATATTTATATCAAAATTATTCCTTATTTTACCTCGGTGGTATTGGGGTAAAGTGCTTGCCTCAGGACCCGCTGCCATTGGTTTCAAACCCAGCCGAGGTCAACGGATTTATTTTTTTAGCGATATAAATCTATAGCACAATTTCTTTCGGGGAGGAGGGGGGAGTAACGCCGTCGGTCCCATTGTGGCACGTAAGATAACCCTGGTAGATATAAGAAAATATGTTTCCCAGCAAACTTGTTGGGCACTTTCGCTGTCGCTCATAGAAATTCTCGTGTGGTGATATAATCAGTCGGTTAAGAAAGTGCACGTTAAATACCTCAAATAATAATCAAATTTGTTAATGCATGTCGTGAAAGCAAACTAGCCTAGTTTTTAAAATGAATATGAGTGTCGCTTCAGTGATATGACAAATATACTTCCTCTGCTATGAACGCACTCTAGTTGTAAAGGAGGGGAACACTTATCTAGACTTGGTTTTAACGTCTAGTACCTCCTCTCTCTCCTGCACGCCTGATAGCAGGAACTCACCGGAGCCACCGCTCCAAACACTTTAGTTGGAAAATCGATACCAAACAAACGAGCA
Source organism: Timema genevievae (assembly GCA_902155825.1). Taxonomy (NCBI): domain Eukaryota; kingdom Metazoa; phylum Arthropoda; class Insecta; order Phasmatodea; family Timematidae; genus Timema; species Timema genevievae. The sequence goes on from CABFWO010007278.1 coordinate 13,192, forward strand.
CGCGGTGTGTTGTATAAGTAGCGGTTGCAGTGCATCGTGATCTCCCAGTGCACTGGTGTGTAACCTCACGAATCACTAACTTCCGGTGTGAAAGAACTTGTTCGACCCGCGGGGCTTGCGCAATAGATTGACCGTTATGGCTGACAAGTAGCCAGCTGTTTCGATACATCGGACACCTTGACGAGGTCGTCTTGGTTTACATACTTCATTGAGAAAGTTATGTTTGATAAAAGAAAACCACGTGATGCTTAATCTCATGCTGAAAGAGCGGAGGTTAAAGTGGAATGGTAGAGAACTCGAGTTAACGGTAGTATTGTTTAAGTTTTTATAGCAAAACACATTTCTGGACAAAACAAATACAATTTTTTTCCAGTTCAGCCAAATATTTTAATTTTCCACTCATAGTAATCTCAACATAATGTCAAGGGTGTCTCTACAATAAAACTTTCTCATAAAATGTGTTTGTCCACTCAGTGACAAATATTCGAGAACGGTTAATGTCACCATGCGAAGAATATTAAACTCTCTGTTTCTACTGAAGCAATATTTTACTTCTTTTGTCGAAAAAAAATTGTTTGCTACAAAAGCTGTAAAAACACTGACCCTTAAATCGTATAGTCTTCCACCCCAACTTAATGAGCTGAAGGAACCAAACGAAAACATGAGAAGTTTACTTGTCCCTGAGGACAGTGAAAGCAATGGTGACAATACCTCTACTAGTTTAACCCATTTGTTGACACTTTTTATAAACTAGCTTCAGGTAGCTTATTATATGTTTGCATGTGTTTAAGGCCTAGTACACTAGTAAACATTTACCCATCATTTCAGAAGCTTCACCATTAAAGTCGATTATTACTATTATTATTATTATTTGCAAACTATTTGCAAACTATTTGCGAACAATTAGGACACATTGGTAAACTGTTTGCAAACATTTGATACACATTGATAGATTGTTTGGAAACAAGTAAGTAGTCGTGTTTTACAAGAAGGAAACATGTTTCTTGTCATCCATTTCAATTGGATTATAAGAAACAATGTTTGCGATTCAGGACATGTTTGCCAACATTCCCGGCAACAAACAACGTGGACCAGTATACTTCTGCTGTTCACAGAGATTACATCAGTTCCTGGTTTGTTATTTGTCATGTCGTGGTCAACCGAAAATACACTTGAACTTATAGAGGTATTTCACACAAACACATTGTTGAGGTATGTGACATGCGTTTATTATAAACATCGTGTAGAGAACGGATGTTTATAATAAAATAGGTGAAAAATACTCAGTTGGTCCGAATGAAGTGGAAAAAGTTTTAAGGCCCTACGTTTGCAATTCTGAAGAGTGCAAACTAATTTTTTAAGAACAAGCCATAGCCCCTTGGCAGACATCTTTCATTCAACTGAACTCTGGACGAGAAACAATGTTTCATCATTGTAGTATGGACACGAAACAATGTTTTTTAACTGTTGTCAAACATTCTGTTTCCGATTCAAGTTGGCAAACAATGTTTTCAAGTGCGTACTAGGCTTAAAGGTACAGAACGATGACCATGAAATGAGTTTTAACACAGCTCATTATTTGGATCTTCCAGATTGTTGGACAAATTCAACAAGGTAAAGAATTCATTTCAAAAACCTATGGATATTTATATAGAACAAAATGCTTCACTGCTCGCTTTGTAGATGTGCTTCAACCTAAGATACATTGAGAGGTAAAGAGATGAATATATGTCTCCGGTGGTCTAGAACAGCGATATTGTTTCCAACAGAGCAGCTAGAAGTCAGCAGCAAATATCGCTCATGAAGAAATTGCTGTAGCACAGATAGTCAAGGTCCCATCAAATTGCAATAGAAATACTAACACAGAAATATTTACAAGCGAGCATCGTTAACAGAGAAGCTAGCAAGGAAAACCAAATCGCAACAAACTATTTGTTCAAAATATCTAGCAAAAATGTCGAAATCAAACCGACCATTTGAGGATGTTGATAAAACATTTAGTTCCAATACACACAATATTCTAACAATTGATATCTTGGAACAGTTCAGAGGAATGCACAACCCCATAATTTTATCTTTACTTTTTTGAAATTTGGATTTTAACGCTGATGACGTTATTCAGATGCTATTAGATGAATTTAAGCTCACTTGATAACAACGAACAGTATTTGTCAAATCATCTACTCTCACTGAGTTGTAATGGAACTTCGTGCATTGTTCTCTAGAATATAACTGGATGGATATCTGTGGTTAAATTTTCGAGCTGTCGTCTGCACACCATTGTGTAATAGAGAGAAAAATGTTCGGGGATCGCTTTATTTCTTACACAAATTCAAGGAAATGTGACATTTTGATATATTTCGCTAATTTGTTTTAATATATGAGGTACAGTACATCAATGTATTAATAATGTATGTGACAGAATGAAATAAATGTGTTAATACAAGGTTTGAACAGCAAAAATAAGTTCAAAACGCGTGACTTGTTTCTTTAAATAAGTTGATATAGGCTAATATATACCATGATTTTGGAAGGAAGCCCGTTTCAAAAGGCCTTGCTTCGTACCAGAATCCTACCATATAATAGCATTTTGGTATGATAAAAGGCTTTCCAGAAGGGACTTTCCATTACTGTTCTCCTAATATTATCCTAACAAAATACTACTATATGGTACTATTCTTGAATGGATTAGGGCCTTCCAGAACGGGATCCTAACCAAAATCAAAGTATAGTAAATACTTTCTATGAGCCTACAACACAAATGATCGTTCGAACGCAAAACTACTACACAAAGTTTGTCATTCAAACAAATGTTATCAATGGTTAACTACCTTATTTCACTGTAGTTATTGAACTTTGATTGTAATATGGTTTATTTATCGTATTATGAAAACAACATACACATTTATTATTATTATTATTATTATTATTATTATTATTATTATTATTATTATTATTATTATTATTATTATTATTATTATTATTATATAAGTGATCTCTCTTAGGACAGGTTCATTCCTTCCAATATAGAAAAAATATCGGGTTATTTCTGAATTAACAGGTTTTTTCAGAAAAAAACTTTCTAGCATTTTTATTTTATTTTTAAATAAACTATCGTGGAAAAAGTTTACGAGGGGGTTAAACGTGGTCCGGAAGAAAATTTTAATAATAATCATCTATCAGTATTTAACAGAGAACAAATTGCCCAACAAATTGCCCAACAAATTAAATCCGCTGTCGTTGAGATTCGAAGCGTCCCTGATTTACTCTCTCCTATATTCCTGATTTCTTTATTCCTATAAGCACATATAAGTTTTCATTATAATGAATTGAAAAAATATATATATATAGGATATATATATATCCTACTTTCATTTGCGATAAGTAAACTAAAGAAATAAATGGTACGGTACACCGCACCAATTTTCTCGTTCTTTAATCTTAAAATAGAGACATTTAATAAAAACTAGTAGGATTTGTGAAACTAAATAATATACATTGTTGCAGAAACGATTCACCAATGAGCGTAAGTGAAATAAAATACACTCTTACAGAAACATTGAGAAAAGAGGAACTTCTATTTCCACCCAAGTGCATAAGAATCAATTTCAGATTTCTAAGTACTCCATAAAAAATAAATATATATCTACTTATATCTCAGAAACTATTGGTTTTATAAATTTATATTTCAAACAAAAGTGTTTTATCTTTAATATAACTAAATCTTTACTGTACTAAGTAATGTATCTCGAGTAGTTACGGGGATATAATCATAAAAGGAAATTCCTGCTTATGCATAGTTCCCTCAAATTCAATTCCATGGGAAAATGAGAATTTCCATCGTGTTTGTAAGGTTAAACAGTATCTAGGTACAAAATTTAATCAGAATATTTAGAGCGAATTTTGAGAAAATCTATTTTTTCTCTTTTTGCCTTTCAGTAAACTACCCTTAATAATTTATGGTTATATATCTAATTCCAAAAATTCCTTAGGAGGACCTGATGGAAACCCCAGATTAGTGTAGTGGTTTAAGTAAGCATATCATGACAATTGTGCATTTTATGATAAAAGTATGAAATTTCTACCATAGTTAGCAAATACAATAATGGTTATATTTAGATGTGGAGGGATGTCAGATTTGACCTCTGAGGTCGGTGAGAGGTCAAATACAATATGGCTGATATTCTACCGGGCCTAATGTTTAAATATGCTAAACTTAGGAAACATACAGGATAGAAAGTCATTTAAGGTGTTATTTACAAATAATTTAGGGATGACCATTCATTTGGTGACCTTTAGAGATATCCACAATTCAAGGAATTACTATTAGGTCAAGATCAAATGTCAATATTGACATAAATAAACGTGAATAGCATGTATAATTTATTTATTTATGACAACGTAAAATATATATAAAATCAACATATTATATATATGTAATGAACAAAATCAACAATCTCCATAACATAAGCACAGTGCAGTGCACTTGAGTTCAGCTTTGGCACACCTACAACGTCCAGTGCATACTTTCTTACAGCCGCAGTGGATCAATTCATGGCACGAATCTGATACTTCAGGGAAGGCGGCGGTCATTTTCGGCGTAATTTTTATTCATGTTTTTCAAAATTCTCTTTCGGATCAATATATTTTGTTAATGAAAAGATCTTCACAGTCATTTTAGATGGACATTGAAATATGTCATGGTTATGGAAAATAGCTTCGTAGTCTTTAGATAAAATTGGACTTATAAACTTTTAAATGTTTTTCATAATATTTAACTGAAGACTTATAAAATTATTAATGTTCCTTATGAAGAAGTTAGTAAAGACACTTAGTTGGAACATGTCACTATTAACAATGGTGTTACGCGGGAAGATAGTTTTGTCTAAAATTGAAACTTAGCCTATAGTACTTAATTTATGATTTTGTTTACAACTATTTATGGAAGGACCTTAAGTCAGAGCATTCCGAAATTAAGCAAGATGTTTTGCGTGATAGATATATATATATATATGTTAAATATTAATTTTAAACTATTGTGTTAAACTTAGAAAAAAAAGATAACATCTGCGTCTTATTGTTACGGAGTTAATAAGGACATTATCATGAACTGTCTGATATCAGTAATTATAGGCGTAATTTACATTTTGTTCAATGTTAAAATTAAAGTCTTTAACTTATAACCATTTTCTTTTTGTTGGAAGTCAATATGTCTGATCGCTATAACATTAGGAATGTATGCGAGAAATATGTTTTGAGTAAAAATTCAATTGTGAACTAAACGGTTGGACTTGATGATTAGGTATACTTTGGATTTACTTGTGGAAAGACATTATATTTATTTAATTGTAACGATGAAAGAAAGCAACAATGTTATATCCAAAATAATATTTAATATAATAATTATTTTTACATATCAATAAAACTTTATTTTCTATTTGCCGTCTTTTGAATTCTGTTAGGTTAAGTTATCCCTAGTTTAGGATATACATACTACCCAGGCACATCCCTTCTGGTTTTCTAATTTATTAAATTAGTACAGTATATCTCACATTTTTTTAAATGAAGAAGGATCGTGTTTCCTTTTGCTTATTTATTGGTATTGCTTGGCACGTTTTCCGTACCCAGTTTCTTCGCATTAATACTTACTCTTACTGCGCACTCCTATTTAATTTTGCATTTAACTTATCTGTCGAGAACTTTGCTTTCTATTATTTGTATTTGTGCCCCTCTATTTATAGAGCTTGGGTAACATAGGCAGATCGGTAAAATAGTTTCTGCTCTAGTCCAAGATACGGACAGACAGACGGACAAACAGACGGACAGAAGGATGGACAGATACACGGCATTGCAAAAAAAAACCTTTTCAGTTTCAGAGGCTCATGAAACGTCTATATTGAGCAAATTCTCGAGCTAGATTTTTTTACGATCACAATACTAAAGAGGCGTTGAGATAAAGTAATTTTTTTAAGAACTATGAGTACTTTAGAAATAAAACTCAATTTTCAAGACACATTATTCATCAAAATAAAAAAATATATAATATTAAGTAAATTTAAGTGCCACTCTAAGAAAGTATATTCATTAACCTTTACATTACTTTTTTACTTTCTCATATCAAGAGAACGTATCGTAATCGTGAAAAAATCGATTTCGAGATTCTGAATTTTGTTTGTTTTAATGTGACCACGAACCCATTATAGTGTATTTTACAATTCTGTATGTCCCCGTGTCTGTTTTTCTGTTTGTCTGTCTGTCCCTGGTCACGAATTCTAAAAGGTTTGATGGATTTTGCTCAAACTGGATATTTAGATATTAATGGGCTGTATCAGAAAACTTTTTTTTTGTCACCCTATCCCCTCAATTTGTCCACATTCATCCGACGGCATCTGGGAAAGTAGTTGGATGTATGTGGATGTATTGCAAATAATGAGGTATCGAAAGAGGTAAAGATGGCAGTATTTAAAAGTGTTAATGTCAACATTGTTATATGGTTGTGAAGCGTGGGTTTGTCAGGAGAAACAAAAGAGCATGGTGAATGTGGCTGGAATGAGAGGTCTAATAAATGTATGTGGAAAAACTCGTATGGACAGAGTCAGTAATGAAGGGGTGCTGAAGGAGTGTAATTTGAAAGGGAATCCAATAGGTCCATGTGAAATAAGCGTATTAAGTTGGTTTGGACATGTTGAGAGGATGAGTGTGGATCGAGTGACGAAACAAATATATGAAGGTAGAGTTTGTAGATCAGGGGTAGGCCATGTAAGGCGTGATTAAATGTGGTAGACAAATTTGTGAAAAAAAGAAACATTAATAGTTTTAAGAATAAAAGAGCATGTATGACTGACTCGGTGTATGGATGTTATTGAAGTGAAGGGAGTATGCAAGGATAGGGAAGTATGAAGAAAGTTAGTGAAGATGGGCTATGTACAGAGTTGTTTTTTGAGATATGCTAACTATTTTTCTTTCCCATAAAGAAATGGCGTGATTAGATATATACTGATGAGTAATTTTTTTTGAATTACCAATTTTTCGAAAATGACTCCAACAATTTTGTTTAAAATACATATCCAGGATTGGTTTGACACTACAAATAGTTGGTTAAATTTTAGATAAAAAGGGGTTAGAGGGTAGTTTACAGATGACTGATTTTACAAAAACTTGAAATATTTTACAAATGGCCTTAACGATTTGGTTACAAATGTGTATCTTGGGAATGTTTGACATGAACATAAAAATAAAGCCGTATGTTTTTTGGGGGTGGGGGTGGGGGAGTTGAATCTGGCCAGGGTCAGTTTACTAGTGTTTTTTTATTTCAATATTTAAAAAAGTGACTTTAGTGATTTGGTTCAAATATAGTTTCGGGATACTATTTTACATATAAATAATAATGTGTCTTTATTTATCTAAAATAAATTAATTTAAGGGTAATTTTACTTACAGAAAATTAAAGAAAGTGTGAATGTTTTGGAAATTAACCTTGAAGATTGAATTCAAAATGAAAATCTGTGAATAGTTTTTCATGTTAAATAAGAATAAGTTTTTATTTTTACAGATTGAAAATGTCACATAGACAATGGACAAACTTGCTGGGTCAGCTTTCCGGCCCCTGCAATATTTACTTTCGTAAATACACACGAGGTTATAACAATACACAGATTTACTGCACTTGGAATGACCAAACTGCAAACAAGTAACTTACTACAATGTCTTTCTTCAACTTTTGCTTGAGATTGGCTAGTTATATTATCAAAGTCCACTGTTGAACCACTCAAAATTATATAATGTTCCAATTCCTCCTGTAAATGTGTAGAATCAACTAAACACGAGAGTTGAAACTTTCTCTCCAAATTATAGTTTTTAACTCTGGGAATCTCATAGCGATCCCCTGGCTCTTAGCCTTCAACCTGCCCTGATGAATGGCAATACATTTTTAAAAAAATATTCCCATAGATCTCAAGCTGAGACATTTAAAATTCTGCCTGTATGAGTTAAAGTTTTAGTTATTGAAGGAGTGGGACCTACACTTTCTTTACAAACCAAATTGACCTCAGCATCTTCTGGTACTGCATACAACCATTCTGATAAAACCCTTTGAAAACAAGACTTTTTAAAATGCTTAGTTCCCTTTTACATGAACTAGTGTAACTTTTAGACATACATAGATTTAAAACAATTTCCCACATTACTATCCAACAACATTAAATTGTTCAGACAAATAACCAAATTCTGCCTTTCACACTCCAAAAAATTACTTTGAGCAAGCGATCTGAAATATTTTCTGTCTTTACTTATTAAAAATACCTTATCCCCCTTACAATAAAGATTAGACTAGCAATGTACTTCAAATACAACTATGATAATGTTCAATATAATTTGGCGCTAACCTGGTATTGTTTAACATTTTTTCCTGTAACCCTTTCATAAGTATTAATAGGTTCTTATGGTCTACCAACAATCCATCTTGTTCCTGATCTAATTGACCTAACCTTTCCTGTAACAAGGATAAATCTTCGGAATCCAAAATTCCGAACAAACTTTTGAGGACATTTCCCCCCCTAGATCAAACAAAGATCTTTCTCTACTAGATGTCTTGGTTGGCACCAAGTCGGTTAGGCTACTTAATTCTGCGCTAAATTTATGAAAACTTTTATTAACTAATCTAGATAATTCTGGAAATTAACTGACCAAGTATCAATTTCACTATTGTTGAAAAATAATCCTGTTCCTAATTATTACTGAACAATTTTTATTGACTCTCTTAACTGTTTATGCTCGTCTAACAAAGGTTTTATAATAAAATCACAACGATTTAATAGCTATTTTCTGATAGTATTATTTCCCTTATATATTCAAACGCTATTCCTGTATCTGAGGTTTGAACAATAACTGAATCCTGTTGGGATCGAACCAACGATCATCCAAACACAAATACTATAACTAATCCTCTTGGAAACATAGTTAATGCATATATTAACACAGCACTAACACAATAATTAACACAATGACAAAACAATAAAATATGACGGATTACACAAATTATTTTTTATACAACAATAACAATCAGGACATTCAAATTATACTTCTTTCTTTTTCTGTCCAACTCCCTTTCGCTGACTATGGCATTATTCAGCTCCGGTCATTACCGGGTTAGACACTTTTACACTGCATTAAATTTTATTCCTCTCTCACTATCGCTCTTAAAGAATGATAACTCTTCACTCACTTGTAATTCGCTGACGTGGTCTTAACTCATACCACTGAAACGACGTCTTAGGATGGGTAACTGGTACTGTCTCCGAGATATGAAGGCTAGACCTCTTCTGTCTCTTATCAACCTCCTGGCTGGTCGATACCTTCCTTGGTCTCCCTCATGGTTGAACCTCTGGATCTGTGAACAGAAGTGGGATAGGATCCCTACACACAAAAGTCTTAAGCCTCCCTACACTAATGAGCGTTAAGGGAGCTGAATGCGTACTGCAACCTTACTCACGTCCTCTAAAACTTTATATGGACCTATACATTTTGTCAAGAATTTACTAACCCATTTATTCCATAGTTCTTGTAGTTTATCCCGTTCTGCTCCTTTAATATAATGACAAAAATTGTGAACTTTCCTTAACAGTTTAGTGGATACTTCACAACTCTCGCATTCTTCTTTCTTGACAAAACTACAGTAAGCGTTTTGCGTGATGATCTTGACCTTCTCTTGATGGAACCTCCGTTTAACGTCAGTAAATTTCTTCGTTCCTATTTTTCACATAAAATATTATCTCCCCCTTGCGGTTTCCTTGACACACTTAATGATTTGTTTTCAACCTACCCCCGTAGTTAATCACGTGGTTCCTGGGTACTCTTACCCCTCCGCCCCTTAGGTTACTCAGCCCTGTGGCCGTCTGCGAGTTATCTCGTGTCAACAATTTCAAACAAATGCTGCGTTGCACATAGCTCGAGTAGGTCCACTATTTCCCAACTGAAATGAGACCCAATAGGCGTTCCTACTTATCCCCCAATCAACCATTACTCCACCCAACTTCTGCATTTTGCGACCTAATAAGCCCGAAATCTCGAATTTCGGCTTTGATATCTTCATGGACTCCACACTTTTTTGACAAATTATACAAATTTGTGCCCCGCTATCTACTAGAAATCGATATTTTTTCCCTTGAGAATTACACGCTAACACCATTTTGCTAGTGCATTCATCTTCTTTTATCGACACCGTGGGGATAATCCTCGTTGAGGACCGTAGTTTGTGTCTTCTACGACCCTTTTCTCGTTTGGATGGTGGCTAAAATCCCCCAAAACACTGTCTCGCTAGATGCCCCAATTTACCGCATCTAAATTACTGATTTCCCTCAATTATAGATGACGGCTATCTCCCCTTAATAGATCTACAATCCCTCATTACATGACCACGTGAAACAATGTTTCCCTTTATCTGTGGTGAAAATTCTACTAAAACTATTTTCCTCTCGCTCTCGTGTTCGATGATCGGCTTCTACCATGGCTATGGCCTTTTCTACTGAGGCAGTAGGTGTTGCCAACCTTGTAAATTTATCTTAAAAGTGTATTTAAAAATGAATCTAGGGGTCTATGGTCAGCTTTAAATTTAATTACTTTGTACCGGACTGGATCATCCCCTAATTCATATGTATTGACGTGAATTCTCTTAATCCTGTCCGCAAAACATTCTACACTTTCTCCCTTCAAATGTATAATTTTGGTCAGCTTTCCCCTAAGAAATCAGCTTGTCCTAGCCCGCGTAGATCCGAATGTTCGCCTTCTATGAACCTCACACACTTCTCGCGAATGTCTACCCCGAATATTCGAACAAATCACTCACTTTGGCGGTAGTCGGCTGCCATTGCACAATGGACCGCGCAAGTGATGACATCACTGCTGTTGCTGCTGCAGTTTGACAATAGAGTGTGTTGTTTGTTATTGCAGCACAGTAAGCACAGAACACCCAGCAAAAAATATGTGATGAATGGCATCTCGCAACAAGAGTGGAACAAGGTACGGACCAAGGACCAAAGCATAGCTATTTGGTGTTAGCAAAACAATTGCCAGCTTATTAAATAAAACTATTATTTAATGTTACTACAACATACTATATTGTATAAATAAATAGCTAAGCATTACGTGAACGAATATAACCATTCTACAATAGCTACAAAATGATAGAACTAGTACAGTGCCTAGTTTTTACGCAACTAGACGACACGAACGACTGAATTGCAGTGTGGGAGCGTTTCGAATGTTCGCCGAGACACCAGTGGCGGACGTTCGCTTCCTCTGATTCGTGTCAAGAGACCGCTAGCTCCCAAGGCGAAACACCTCCAATGCCGAATATTCGAGTGAACATTCACCGTTCGTGTACCTCCCACACGATTCAGGCAGTCACCCGATACACGATTCATTAGTATTCGCGATTAGTATGACACAGGCTTAAGTTGTGAGCGAATATGTTCTATTGTTCACTAACTAATCAAAACAACTTGCAATATTCGTTTTGTCACATACAATCCACAACACAACTATTGTTAAGCCAACAAATGCCTCAATTTATGGCGTGTCGATTACAAAAGTGTAATTTTTATTTGCCAAAGAAATGTTTTCTATTTACTTATATGAATATGAAACAACAAACAAAGCTATAAAAACAGGTCATTGCAATTTCTCTTTGGATTTGAGATTATTTTTTTAAAACCACATCTTAATACCCGTTCGGGCTATACGCCTAAGTACTAATTACACTAATATATTAGGGATTAGGAAGGTTTAATTTAAAGGAAATGTACCCGTATTCGCGTAGAGAGATCGTGGAAAACCATTTTAGATAAACACCCTCAGTACACCCGACCGAGATTCGAACATTGATCACCCCGTCTTAGACAGTATAATATATTGCAAGAGTAACGCTTTAGACCATGTGACCACTGAAGTGGGTTGATTTAAGTTTTTAATTTCTATTCTAGATTAAACTTGTTTTTAAGTGCAAATTATATGTCAACGAATTACAAAGGTTGATTAAATTTTATTTTTATTTTTGTAGCTTTTATTTGGTATAGAACTCTTCTTTGGTCTAGTGTTAATAGTTCCTGGCTACAGATCCAGAGGTCTCGGGTTCGATGCTCATCGCTTCCAGAATTGTCTATAAACGGTGTTTTTAAAACGCGGTCAGACTTAGCCTCATGAGGAATGGGGATCTACTTGAATAAAAAAAAGTAGTGACTTTGGTCTAGAAAACTGAGCTCAATCATTAGAGGGTTCATTGTGCTGACCACATGACACCCTATATACACATAATATGGCAGCATCTTCGCCAACAGACGGTGGCTGCTTGATTACGAGCTGAGGCCATGGAGTTTTATTTTATATATTTTCAAGTTTGAAAGTCTCTTACAACTTTTCAAGTGGTTCCTCTAAAACGTCAACACAATTTAGATTTATAGCTCATTTAAAAGTACTAAAAAAATCCACTTGACAGAAATGTACACACAATCGTTATACTCCATAAGAGTGTTATTAATATAGATTAAGTGATTAACGTTTTCAACAATTTTATGTGCAGAGCCAGATCAGCATAGAATCCTTCAAGAGGGGATTTAATTGATGTTTTAGTGGGTATTTGCAGTGGAACCGACATGAAGGGGTTATTTCCCTCCGAGACCAATTTACTTTAAGAGGTATCCTATTTAATAATGTCTGCCCATTTGAATGTTTCCTCATGGCGTTATTATGAAATTTCACGTTTATTGTAGGCCTACATAAAATCACATTTAAAAGATCTATTAAAATAATTTGTTTTATAATTTGAGTCTATTAACACTGATAATACATGCTATTAGAAGTTCTGTAAACAATAAACTCCATTCCCTCCATGTTCTTATCGTTACAACAGTCTTAATGGTAGTTCAGTGGACATTAGACCTCACTCCCTCCATGTTATTATTGTTACTACAGTTTTACTAGTAGTTATGTGAACAGTAGACTTCACTCCCTCCATGTTCTTATCATTACAACAGTCTTACTAGTAGTTCAGTGGACATTAGACCTCACTCCCTCCATGTTATTATTGTTACTACAGTCTTACTAGTAGTTCTGTGAACAGTAGACTTCACTCCCTCCATGTTATTATTGTTACTACAGTTTTACTAGTAGTTATGTGAACAGTAGACTTCACTCCCTCCATGTTCTTATCGTTACAACAGTCTTACTAGTAGTTCAGTGGACATTAGACCTCACTCCCTCCATGTTATTATTGTTACTACAGTCTTACTAGTAGTTC
>CABFWO010007279.1:0-26441 GCA_902155825.1 Timema genevievae
GGGGGGGAATGTGTGTAGCCATGAATAACGTCTACATCTCTCTGGAAGCCTTTTCCACTTCCTTCTAGAAGGAAGTCTCTCATCTTCTTGAAGTTGTTATGTTGGTACTATTGTGGCGAACTCTAGCGGGCGTGTCCGGACTCTTGATAGCTCTCTGGCATTTGTTGAGTGGATTCTGATGCGGCCGGACGTGTTGGTGATATTGGGTAAGTACTGCTTTGTTGCCTTGTTGACTGTACTTATAGCAATAAATGCTACAAGTTTAACTTGGGTAATATTTCAGTTTTAAATGGGAAATATAAATTGATTTTTGGGTTTTTTGCTAGAATTATGATAATTTTGAACACTATATATAGCTTGGCCCGTAGTTGTAGTTGTTAAAATTGAAATAATTAAATATTCACCTATAGTTGTAATTTGGGTATATTTGACGATAGTGATTATTTTGATTTTATTTTGGTACTACCAGTACTAAAATACATTTTTCCTATCAAAACAAATAGTTTAATAACGTGAAATAGGTGCACTATGGATTAGTTTGATTCTACGGCATGTATATAATAATTTAATAGAGTAGGAACTTCTTTAGATTTAGATCTTTCGCCTATCAAAGGTTTTGTATTGTATTTTTTTTATTCCTTATTGTTCCCCTTCTGGGATTCTAAACTTAACTTTGATGTATTGTCTCATGAAATTTTATTCATCTTTATAATAAAACTACATTTTATTAATCAAAACCTGGCATGTGGTTATCGATTAAAGAGGTTTTATAATTCGTTTTTCAAACCGCGCCTTTTCGTCCTTTGTTTATTATATTGTTAAGATATCATCCTTCTTTTTACTCCCGTTAAAAAAGAGGCACTTCAATTAAAATTAACAAAATAATAAAGGTTTAATAAACAATCTCGGACATCCAACCCTATGACTCCTTATGTATTTACAATAAATATACATATATATAAACAATAATAATGTACAATAAATAAATAATAATCTCATTTAATCATCATCTAAGAGAAATTGGACTAAGATGAATAAAAAATATACATTTAATCAATATTCGCCTTAAGGTAAAAAACTTCGTCAGACTAACGCCATTGATCCTTATGAATATATATAAACAATAATCAGCTTTACCCATAATATTAAAGCTATAATAGAGTAGGACAAAGAAAATATTTTTTTCATCCTTAAAACTTTAATCAATATTAATACATCTTACGAGGAAGAAGTATGATCATATTTCATAAGTCCCACCATACCTAATACTTGATTAGAGGCCTGCCATACTATATATATATATATATATATATATATATATATATANATATATATATATATATATATACTGTCAAGATCTTGATAATAGTTAATCCATACAAATATTTTATTTATTTTTTATAGATATATTTTAGCATTTCATAGAAGTTTAAACACTGAAACTCTTATTATTTAAATTTATGAGAGTTATCATGTTTTTTCCATGATCCCCTATATTTTGTAAAGAGTTTAACCAAAAATATTTGACGTAGGCCCTATCTCCAGGATATCTTATGATCTACGACTAGATGTGATACTCCTGAGTAAATAATCTCCCTAAGTAAGTTTTACCTACTAAAAGAAGGTCAGGATTAATCACAGCTATGTTACGCATCTTGGTCAGTTTCTTGTCAAAATTTCCTGATCATTGTTCTGGGCTCTGCATCATACTTAGTTTTAATCAGAGCTATAAATCATACTTGGACTTGATCGAAGATCTACATCATACTTAGACTTGATCAGAGCTATAAGTCATATTAAGACTTGATCTTAGCCATACATTATTCTTACATTTTATTCGATGATTGATCAAAGCAATGTTTCATATTTAGACAACATTTGATCATTGATCTTGTCTTTACATCATAATTAGACTTAATCATAGGTGTGCAATGTGCATGTTACTCAAATTATATTGTATGATTGACCAAAATAATGCATCATGATTGAGAAGCATTTTACCAATAACCCTGGCCTGATATTAAACTTAGACACAGTTTTACATTTTTCAGGGCTTTGCATGATGCCTAATTGTTATTCGGCCTATGATTAAAGCTTTTCAATGTTCATGGAATACATTCAATCTTCGATCAAACCCACACTTCACACTTAGTTACATTTGAACAATCATCCAAGCCCGCCTTCATATGTAGACATCATTTTTCAGACCCATGCATGATACTTAAGTGACATTTTAACATTGATTGGATCCATGATTTCTATTTATAAAACATTTGATAATTGATTTGAACCATTAATCGTACTCAGACTCTAACATAGAGTCCTCCCTCACGTCTGATACACATCGTATACCAACAGAGGTCTTGCAATAAAATGATGGAAACCATTCAAGGTAAGCACACCTTTGTCTTAGCCATCATGTTGAAAACTGTTAGGGAAGGAAAATGTATCATGTCTCTTATCAATACCTATAACCATTCAATGCGAGAGTAATCCCTTTCTTGATTCCATATTGGAGAAATTTGTAAAATATCATCTGAGCGTAGACAGAGAGTTACAACATGGGTTTGAATTTCAATGACTCAAGGCATATTCGAAACATAATGAGAACATTCAAGGAAAGAGTCACCCCTTGTCTGAGTCCCTTGTGATGAATCTTATGAGATAACATGTCCGTACAAAATTCTCCTCATAGATATTAGTATAACTTTAAAGTTTATTCATTTGAGTTGTGAATTAATTCTCGCTGTCAGACATAATAGAATCTAACAATAGCACTTAACATGTCAGACACAACCTTTATACTCTGATATCCATACTTCTAGCCTAGTGGTAGAGACCAAACCTGATACTTGGTGAAGCAGAAGTCAATGTGGATGAAAGTTTGTATCTATCAGTATAAGGTGTACGAACCTATACCATCACGAATGGAAGGCTAGGGAAGTGAAGCCAAGCCAAGCCTGAATTTCCTAACTATACATGGATTATGAAATAGGTAAAATTCGGAGGATTTATTAAGCTTAATTCATGTGATCCTGATGGTGCAAACCGTAAAATTTCAGTGTTCTAATCTTCTCATCATACTTTATGAGGAATTCTTGATCAGTGAATGATGAGCAAATGTCATAAAATAATAATCCTTTGTATGATCCATGACTTTGATCAATGAAGGATTATCACATGTGCTATAGTTAGTATGTATCACTTTAATCGAGTATAACTTAAGGTATAATCACGGTTTAAGAAGAAGTATGACTTATTAGTGATGAAATGTTATGTTAGTATGAAGCGAGATTATGATCAATGAATGATGACAAAATCTCGTAAACAAATTATATATGTATTTGACTAACATATGCCAGGTAAGTAACAATTATGTTTCCAATCCCATGTTGTGGAAGTGTGATATATGATCGATGAATAATAACCAAATGCCTTCTAAGTATGATGTATGGTTCTGATTAATGATAAAAGTGTGAAATTCAGATGTGATGTGATTATCATACACGATACTAATCAATTAGTGTTACAAGACTAGGATAGTATGTACAGAATCAGGAGTGCAATTTCGAAAATGACGGATAATCTAATAATAATTAGGGTATCGTCGCCCCAGTTGTTGAAGTGTGACAGAAACGTGTACTCACTCCTCTCTGTTGAAGTGGGATGGCTATAACCACTAGGTCAATTTTCAGATGACCCCAAGTGTCTTCTTGACCAGAAGGAGATTCGCCTGCTCCAGGTGTTGGTCTCGTGGGTCCTTATTGCTGGTATATGGGAGTGATGAGGGGGATATTTGGTATGATCGGGGGGAAGTGTTGACCCGGGTGGTGAAAAGGTTTCGAGGTAATCTATAGTGGTTGGAATGACGTTATAAGAAAGGGGTGAATCGTTGAGTACGCGTTGTCATGGAGGGCTAAAGGACAAGGGCTATCCTGGTGATAGAGACAGTGGAGTATGGTTTCTTAGTATGGGAGAAGTGAGTTAGGTGGCCGAGGTAGGTTGTTCTGGAGTTCGACTAGGACCTGCAAAGGAGGTAGTGTGATAATCAGGGTGATGGTTAGGAGTGGTTTACGGTTGGGGAGGTACTCCAGAATGGTCTTTCTTCCTCTGCCCGGAACGTTGGGTATAACCCATTGGGTGTTGGGAAGAGACGGATGGGTGGATCTGGGTGAAGCTCGATGAAGAGGGAAATGGAGTGAGGGTTAAGATGAAGAGCTCAGCGAGTGGAGTGGGATATAGGGAGAAGGAGGATAGGCAGCTTGGCAAAGAGTCGTGGTGAATGGAGTGGAATGGAAAACAGGGGAAGGGGGAATAGGGAATAGGCAGCTCAGCGAAGAGTCGCGGTGAGTGGAGTGAAGCTGGAGGGAGGCGGAAGGGAGATTAGGAAGCTCGGCGAATAATCGGGGTGAGCGGAGTGGAGCTGGAGTGAGGGAGAAGGGTGAATAGGAAGCTCGGTGGTGAGTAGAGCTGAGTTGGGATTAGGGGGAAGGGGGAATATGAAGCTCGGTTAAGAGTCATGGTGAGTGGAGTGGAGTTGGAGTTAGGGGGTAGGGGAATAGGAGGTTTAGACGTCGGTCCAAAAGGTTAAACACACTTCCGTGGTAGACACTGATTTACTTTCAGAAGGAAATGTTGCCAGTCAGGAGCTGAGGCAACGAATGACTTTAGCTTGTTCACCGCTCTCTTTTATCCAATCCCATTGGGTCACCTCAGGGAGTCTTGACTCTAGCCGTGTGGAACTGAAGCAGGAAGCAAGGGTGGGGAGGGGTTTGGCGCGTGGTGACAGGCCACTAAGGAGTGGCGGAGAGAGTCGGAACTTGCTGACTGGCTACAAGGAGGCTGTCTGCCCCAAAAGGGGGGCTGTACAGTGAAATGAATAGAGCAACGAGCTTTAGGAGTCCAAGAGGGCTGTAATACAGAGAGTGGACAGGGGGAAAAGTAAGAAGGGTATACATGATTTGGAATAGGTATGGGAAGTATGTGACTATAATGAAGATTGTGTTGATAAAACTTACAAGTTGCTAGGTTTCTTGGAACTTGAGCTGAATAAGTCGGAAGAATCTACCACTTTTGCGTTTAAGATATGTGTAGATATAGCCTATCAGTCACAGATTAGTAAAGAGCTCTCACCGTGATCATGTCTGACAATGGGAAGGATGACACGTCAAAATCACATATATACTACTATAATCGTTTGGTTAGTCAAAATATTATGATATATTTCACAATGGTGGAAACAACAAGGTAATACTCTTATAATGAATGTTTCTATTATGGTTACAGTAATTCATCCTAGTAGTTCCAGATATGTTGGGTATCGTTCTTCAGTTGTTTGGACAGGTGTGTTTTCACCATGGTGGAACCTCTTAAGGTATGATCCTTACTGTAAATATATTTATCTTGATTTAGTCTTTGAGACATTTCCAGTAACAGCCGTAATGAGAGGTATAGACGGGTATGTTATCTCATAAGTTTCATTCAAGTTTGATTGCTCCAATTTAGTTCCGAATATACCTCCAGTCATCATCATTTAAACTCTTAGTGGCAGTCTCTTTTTACACTTGGATACTATCTCACAAGTTTATCCAAGATTGAATCAAGCAACGGGTGACTCTTGCATTGAATGGTTCTAGGCAATAACGGAGCTATGAGAGGAATCCTTATTTAATCATTAAACAGGTAAGTTTTCACCATGATAGAATCAACCAATGGTGCTTACATTGAATGGTTTCAGTCATTTAATCTCTAAACCTATGATTGTTCATCCTGTATTTGCTTGGATCAATGGTAAAATTCCGTCCAAACATGAAGTATGGCTTTGGTCAATCATCAAATATGATGTATCATGCACGCATGCATATACTCTAGTCTTTGTATGTTGTAGAACTCGGATCAAATGTCAATTAATGTTGTTTAAGCATGAAAAAAGATTTGATCAATCATCAGATATAATGTAAAGAAATATAGCCTATGTTTAAGGATACGTCTAAGTAGGATGTGGATCTATAATCAAGTCTTAGTATAATACAGAGCTCAGATCAATGATTAATGTTGTTTAGTTATGATAGAGAGCAAGCATTGATAAAGTATTAAATGTCGTTTAAGTATTAAGCATGGTTAAAATCAGTCATAAAATATATTGCAAGTATCATTCACAGTTATTATCAAGTCTAATTATGATATAAAGTTTTGGTCAATGCTCAAATGCAGTTTAAGTATGATGTAGAACTCTTATCAGTAGTCAAATATAATGTAAATACAATGCATGGTTATATTCAAGTCTAAGTATAATACACATCTCTAAACAATTATAAGTATGATGCAAAGTTCAGATCAATGAGAAAATGTTGTTTAAATTTTATGTAGGACTCTAATCAATGATCAAATATATTATATCATTCACGAGTATGATCATGTATAGGTTTGATGTATTGCTGTTTAAGTATGATTTAGAGCTATGATAAGTAGTCAAATATAATTTAAATACCATGTATGGCTATAATTAAGACTAAATATGATGCAGCTTTCTGATCAATTCTAAGTATGATGCAGAGCTCAGATTAATGAAAAAAGTTGTTTAAGTATGATGTAAAACTCTGATCAATGATCAAATATATTGTATGTATCGTTCGCAGTTATGATCAAGTCAAAGTTTGATGTAGAGTTCTGATCAAGTGTAATTATGATGCATAGCTCAGATTAATCATCAAGACTATTTTCGCGAGCAAACTGACCAAAATACGTAAGCTTGTTGGGACAAATCCTAGAACGCTCTTGTTTGAAGAGGTAGATATTACATTTGAAGATTCAGCACTTAGGAATATTGCACCAAGTTAGATCATCGGATATGCAGGAGATAGGGCCAACGTCAAATGTTTTTGGTTATACTCTCTACACAATTCCTGAATTAGACAAATATTCTATAAAAAATTTTATTATATATGAAACCTCCTTTGCCTGACTAATCAAAATAGAAGGCTCAAATAATTTAAAAAAAATTATTAACACAATCAGAGTGAGTCGCTTGAGTAATTGTTTCAATTGTCTGAGTGCAGACACCTGAAACTCAGAGCACGTAACTCATCTGGTTGCGAGAATGATTGTTAGACGGCCGTCCTCAAAAGTATATAAGTTCCTAAAAAGAATAAAGAATGAATAAACACATAAGTAAACAAACAAATATCCTAAGGGAATGCTCAATATTTATAACATTAAGGAAAAAATCAAAAAATGCTTTTATTGATATTTGTTCATTGAAAATATAATTAAAGATATGTATATATATTTCTACAAATAGAACCATATATGATGGTATAGCAAAATAATTATTACGATAGTCATAGATTATGTAAATATATAATATTTATTAAGTATATGAATGGTTAATATAAAGACAATATCAACGTTTAAATCTAGAATTACATTTGAAAATTTGCAAGAGAAAATAAATAACAATATTTATTTTAACAATCACTTTCCACAAGGAACTTGCTCGTTAAGTTACGTTAAATAGCCCCTTGTAAAAAAAACTATATATAGATTTAAATCTATCTCCACATTATGCATATATGCATATATGTAAATAAACAATAATTTAAACCAGACAGGATTAAAAAATAAGTCATCAAGATTTCTATCCTCAGTCATTACAAAACTTCAATTCATATTCCCATTTTACAGGAAAACATCTTCAATAAAAATAAGTAATATAAAGAAAAGACTAGATAACTCCCAAGAGTAATTTCAAACAAGATAACCTTTCCCATTATTGTATAAGAGAGAATGAAAATTCATTAAAGTAATATTCATTAACAAACCACAAAATTATACCTTATTACCATGATTTCTTTCGTCTATCAAGTCAAACAGTAATATTTTAATTTAGACATATATCGATCTCGTCAGAATAAACATAAGTCTCAATACCATAGTCTTTGAATGATTTAATAATATGATTAAATTTAATATTGGTCTACGATTTCAAAGATTGTTAGTCTACCCATAAAATAATTAATTGTAAAAGGCCGAAAAGTGAATTTAGAAAAAGTTACATTAAAAAAAATATTATTTAAGCCAAAAAGAAATTTGTTCTTACATTTTAAATATTTGTAGCCAAGGCTACGTACTTCCCAATATAGAGTCCAATCCAAGAGTGCCGGACATTTCACAGAGAAACAAGAAAGAGAAGGAATAAGGTGGGGGAACATATTAGGATCACAAAGGGGGGATACGCGTGACAAACATAGCTTCGATAATACACTCCAAGGTACTGGAATGTTCTCTTGTAGAGTATAATAGGTATCACTTCCTTTTTTAAGTTCTTAGGAAAGATTTGATATCACGTGACCTCTAGTGGCCGCCGTTCGAACCTAGGTGGGCTTGGTTAGTCTTTCACGTGGCGCGGTTATGCTCGGTTGTGCTTTCATTGTCTCGCTGAACTGTTGTCAATAGGTGCTGGGACGGTGAATGGGGTAAGTTGTTTATTTCCCTCCGAATTGTATTTTATTTACTTGTAGCCAAATGCTACATATTTAAGATGTGAAGTAAAGCTAATTATTTTTTATCATTAATACTTAGGGTCTAGGGAGATAATCGAAGATTGGGAGGGTATCCCTCTTAGTTGACGAGTCTAGGTTATTAATATTTAGAAATAACGTACCCGTTATGCATTCTCTTTAAAGGGTTTACAGGCCCACCGATACAATGAAGCTATTAAAGTCATTCTATTTATAAAGGAGAAGTAGGATGAGACTTATAGTATTGACACTCAATATAAAGGAAGAGGACTGTTCCAGAATAAGGAAATCTTCTGTTATTAGCTCAGGTGATCCATTCTATCATGTGTAAAGTAGTGATCACATAATGATATTCAAATATATTTTTAAGTTTGATGTATGAATGGTGATAAATATGATACATATTATGATCAACTAAGCACGATTAAATGTATTTTATGTAAAAATCAATAAGAAATGAGCTATGACTACGTTATATCTCTAATCAAGCACGATTAATTATATTATATGTATCAATCAATTAGCAATTATCAAATATGTTATATGTATGGTTGTTTCATAATGTAACATGTGCTATGGTATGATTTATGATTTATGAATAGTGATTAAATGTTGTAAGATGACAACAATATTTTCTCTCTTATTTGTCTTGGCTTATTCTTATGCTAAGATGGTGGGTAAAGGTGATTATTGTTTATAATATATGCAAAGGAGTGAGTGATAGGGTTGGATGTCTAGGATTTGTCACGTTGTATTTATCATTTATTCTTCTTAATCCATTCTTCCTCCAAGCTATACATGTTTAGAAAGTACTTATAAGGAGTCTTTTAAGAATGTCTTAAGATATTATTGATTGCATGGATAATATTTCCCTCGTCTCAGGCCATTATTCCACTAAGTGTTGATAATGTATGCAAAATGATATAATTATTATAGGGTTGTTCTTAAAAAAGTTTTATATTTATTTATCGTTTAAGAGTTAAACGCAATAAATCTGGTTGCAACATCATTTAAAATTTATAATATTTGGTTTTAGTCCATTCCTCAACACTGTAAGGTGGTTGACTTGAGCAGATATCACTATGGCTAAAATGATTTATGATGAGTCTCTGGGGTTCACGACCTCACCGAGGTTCAAAGAGCGCTTTTCGAAGCTTACATGCTTAAGGAAATATATAGCGTCGGTTTCAGAGTGAACAGCGTTCTTTCCTGAATGTCAGGAGGGGAAAGTCTTGTAGGGTAATATTCAGGTGCTGACAGGTTTTATGGCTGTAGTCATTACTGACCTTAGAACAATAGGTGTGATCGTATCCACCCTGGGCAATAGTGGCCGTAAGGAGAGGCTGGGGAGCTTCATTCTTATCAACATTCGTATGAACATCTAGCGAAGATGCATAGAAGAATCATGTTTGATCATACATTGACTGGGCATAGTTGCTATGTTCATGTGTATCAACCATGATTGACGAAAAAACAGTAAGTATAGTAGTAACATTCAAATTAGACAAATAAATGGGATTGGGAGAATCATGGTACGACATGAGATTCGCACCTGGCGGGGGATATTAGGTTGGATATAGTGTACATTCAAGAACCGTACTCTGCAAGGGGCAGAATTCCACATATATCTGTAACGGCAAGGGTGAGCGCTGCTATCGTGTTCAATAGACATATAACGGTGACAAAATTAAATCAATTCTGTAATGAGAAGGTAGTTTGTGTGGAAGTGTTAACCCCCGTTGGCAGATGCATTTTGGTGAACATGTACTTCCAGTTTTGAGAGCCGATAGAACCGTATCTTGAACAGGTTGAAGATATATATAGAACATACCCAATGTTCCGCTAATATATGCTTCAAATTCTAACGCTAAATCACCTCTATGCTATAGCAATAAAGTTATGAGAAAGGACAGAAGGAATCAGCCAAGAAGACCTGACGCTAGGGGAGCAGCTCTTGAGGAACTTATAAATGCACTAAAATTGGAGATGCTAAGCCAACCAAATAATCCCCTGACGTAAGGTAATCTGGGAGAAATTTGTCAAGGAGGAGCTCCAAAAAACTTTTAGAGATTTGCCTTTAAGATTTTGACAGGGAAGATAAGACGATACCCTTTAACAATCTAGACCCTAATTAGTGCGGACGGCAGTTTTACTACAGGCTGGGAGGAGTCTGCGTGACTACTGCTTGAGACATTTCTTCCTGACGATGAGGGAATAGGGGACACTCAGGAGAAGCTTGGCAGGTGGGGGCAGTTGTTCCAGGAATATCAGGAAAATTGAAATGTGGAACAGATAAAACAGGAGGAATTGATTAGGTCCATAATGAGCTTAAGGAAGAGCAAAGCACCCGGTCCAGATGGGATAAGGGTTGAGGTGCTAAAGGAAACTAAAGCAGAGATCACCCCCTATATTGTAAGGCTATTAAACGATTGCCCTACTCAAGGTAGGATTCCGAACATCTGGAAGAGGAGTGAAGTGGTCGTGCTGAGCAAAGGGGGCAATAAGGACCCGCAACATCCAAAGTCATATAGGCCAATATGTTTGCTGAATACATTAGGTAAACTACAGGAAAAGGTATTATGCGACCGATTTCAAAACCATAGAGAAATGGACGAAATGTATCGGCAAGAGTATGGCTTCAGGAAAGGAAAGCCAACTGAAGATGCAATTTATAAAGCTATGAATCTGATTGACCAAGCGAATGATACATATGTAGAGGGAATATTTGTTGACATCTCAGGTGCGTTTGATAATCTATGGTGGCCGGCAATGTTTAAGTGGCTGAGAGAATTAAAATGTACCAGAAAAATATATCGGAGCTTTAGGGACTAATTTTAAGATAAATATGCAAGCCTGAGATGTCCGGGAATAGATTTGCAGAAGAAGTTAACTAAGGGATGTCCTCAAGGATCGGTGAGTGGACCAATCTTCTGGGACATCGGTCTGGAACCTGGGCTTCTGGAATTGGAGGTGATCCCTGAGACGGGGGGTGTAATCGCCTTTACGGATGACCTTATAGTTATTGTCCAACCAAGGCACATCTAGGAGGCAAATAGAAACCAACCGTAATAGAGTTTTGGAGGTATTTGATGCCTGGTGTAACAAGGTTAAGCTCAGGATGGCTCCCGGGAAGACTACTTACATGTTCTTCATGGATGCACCAAAGAGAAATTCAAGTATTCAAATTGAGGGCATTACTATAAAACGTATTAGGACAGTTAGATATCTGGGGGTGACACTCAATGAGAAGAGGAACTTTGGGGCACACCTTGAGCAGACGTGTTAAAAGGCATTGACTATAATAAACAAAATTAAAAGTATAGGCCAGAAACGCTTGTGTATCCTCATGAAGACTATTAGGCTATAAAATCAAGCCATTTTGGTCTCAATTGTAGGTTATGGAGCTGGCACCTGGGCTTGAATAAGGAAAAATGATATATCCAGAACTGAGGAGATAATCAAAGAGGGAGTAACCTCTGTTGCGGATATTGATCTTGCCTTAAAGATGGAGTGGCAGGAAAGCTGGGAAAGGAGTAACACAGGTAGGAGAACATACCAGCTTTTTACAAGTATCAGAGAGATAATGTTAATGAAGCACCTGCAGCCTTCCCAGGGCCTGGTGCACTACATCACTGATAAAGGTCCGTACATGGCAACTCTAGATGACATGGGACTAACGGTGACTAGACAATGTGTTTATGGCAAGGTGTCTATACCAGAGCACGTGGTACTGGGTTGTGAGGTAACACAATACATAAGATGGATCCCCGATTATGAAATACAGGGCAGAATAGTTGGAGATGTCTTGAGAGATTTGACTCGGTAGAGCTTCCTTCACATGATACCCGAGACAATATAGAAACGTGAGAAAGACTCATACATAAATAGAATGAAGGTAGCTAGACCCAACAGACGAAGACAAGACAGACATGAAACTGAGGTGTGAAACTTAACTGATACTGAAACTGATACTGGAAATATGAGTGAAGACTTACAGGAGGAGCACACGGAAGGATAAGATGTCATTGAAAACTGGGCATATCTTGGACATGACTGGAAGAGGATAAGGATAAATACAAATTAAGATACTGACAAATGGACGTAAGAAGCGGATATCATAAGCATAAATATGGGGTATTCTAAGTATCCTGGAACTGCTGGGGGTCAGAGCGATGGAATACATGAGCTAAAGCTTGGAAGGACGATCGCGTTGGTACTGGCAGAAGCTTGTAATAAGCATGTAGCCCCTGACGGAGGAGGCTATACCACAGTAACAGAGTCCTACCTCACTTGGGAACAAGTGATAATGGGGAAAAGTGGAAAAGGACCTACTCGGTAAGCTCATGGAGATGTACGTCTGTGTTCATCAGACATCCAGTACCATCAGGAATCAGATTAAGGACGTCCAGTAGAAAGTGTAACAACATAGATGCAAGAGCAGAAAATTTACAGTGCATTTTAGGTTAGTTTTAATTTTATATCAATTTAAGATCTAGTCTTAGAGTTGCTTTTGTATGATAATAGGTGGAGCACTATCTCTGATAGGGAGCATCCCCAGATGGTGGATAGGGGCATGCCCATCTCCATTGGATCTCTCAAGGACCCTGGGGATTTGCAATCCAGGGATCGGTGGGAAAGCTAGCGAAGGAGGATACCGGGGGTGTAATATACCTGGGGTCAACCAACTAGTTAAAACTCTTAGTGAATTTATGGGGATATGTGGGCTAGTTAATATATAAGATTTATAACCAGATTTTTTTAAATACATTCAAACTGTAAATAGGAATAACTTTAGGATAAGGAATTAACTATACCTGAATAAGATTGTAATAAGTCAGGTCATAGACCTATCTTAGTAAAAAAATAAAAATAAAGTTCGTATCAACCCATAGCAATAGTTGCCATAAGAAAAGAATGGGGAGCTTCATTCATATCAACCCATAGCAATAGTTTCCATAAGAAGAGAATGGAGAGCTTCATTCGTATTAACCCATAGTAATAGTTGTTATAAAATGAGTATGGGGAGCTTCATTAGTATCTACTCATACCAATAGGGCCATAAGGATTTGGAGTAGAGGTATAATCGTATGTTCACTTTCTAAATATTGCCTACGACTGCTAGATCACCATTGTGGGTTTAAGTTACTATTCTGTACTATAGCTATATGTTTCCACACGTGTGATCCAGACGTCTAAGTCATTATAATAGCATTGCATTTCTTAACTGTTTACCGAGAAAAAGGATTTCGGTTCCCAGTCTTTTTATGTAGAGAATATCTCAAATAAGTATTATACTGTGAGTTTCTCATCATCTCTCCACGCTAACACGGGTGTATTTTTCTTTTGCTACCTTTTCATTAGATTAATATGTTATTGAATCCTTAAGCAACGTCCAGACTAGTGAACCTAGCCTCGAGGCGAACCACCTGAAACTTTAAATTATTGTTTATTTCTAATTAACCTTCCATCACACGCACTTGACATATTAGCTGAGAAGTTGTGTGTTGTAAATTTTACTATACCTTGAAATACTGTTAGAATTTTTTGTAATTTACATATAAATATTAACTCCAAATTCGTTTTATAATAGGCATAAGGAAATAAATAAAAATTAATTTGATATTTAAAAATTAGCGAGTATATTAAAAACAGTATTAACTGTTACAGGTTACTCGTGTGTTGTAATTTGCACAACGATAGTAATACTTTTTCTTAGAAATTTGTTACACACTTAAAATAAGTTTGAAACTGCCTCTGGGGATAGAGGGGTAAATAAAGAATAGACTGTCACCCTAGGTCAGTGATGGACAAAGTAGCAAAGCAGATGCGGCCCATCGATAGGTTCAATGCGGCCCGCGAAAGTATTCCAAATTACGATTGAAAGAATGTGTTAAAAACGATGTTTTATGTACATTCACCCTAAATATTAAACATGTGCTTGATATCATTGTTAAGCTTGTTAATACTATTCATTCTCGAGCTCACAGACAGTTTCAAGAGTTTCTTGATTCAGTGAAAGCTTAATACATATATGTAGTCTACTACACACAAGTAAGGTGGATCGGCGTAGGACGCGTATTCGAGTGAGTTTGGTGGCTGAAAGAGGAGATAGTCTCATCCAGGCGTAAAAAACAAAGGTTTGAAGATTGTGAAATGTTGGAAGATACATATTGCCTTAAGACTTTGCGTTTTTCACAGCTCTTCTTTGCCACATGAACAAATTGAATGTGAAGTTAAAAGGAAGAAATCAATTTCATGATGAGATCTGGAGTCACCTGAGAGGGTTTTAAATACAACTTGTATTCTTAGCTAATCAGCTAGCAAAGAATAACTTATCCCACTTCCCAAAGCTAAAATCAATCGCCCCAGTGATAGAAGATAAACTTATGAGCTATGAGGCCAGTGTGAGAAGACTTCAAAAGCATTGAACTTTATTTGGATATTTTCAGTATGCTGTTTAATATTGGATTGGGAAACAGAGAAATCAGACATTTAGCTTGAATTAATGGAATTGTGTCACCCCTTCTCTCCCCCATTTCCGTATGTAAATGTCTGGGTCAATTTGATCTGTCAGGATATCTTTGGCCGAGGATAAAGGGAGTAGTAAGTGCCCAGCCATGTTAGATTTCTGTCAGTGGACCAACAACTGTAAATATGACGTATGAGAGGATGGTGTAACTAAAATATGCGTATGCCAGTGTCGTAACAAGAGAATGAGGTGTATTCCATGATGTCAAAAGAGTATGACGTATCAGGGTGGGGAGAGGGGTAACTATGTTAGAAATTATAAAATTATGTGACGTCAGAAGAGTATGAGGAAAGGGTGTAACTAATCGAATAAAATTATAAAACTATAATATTCTGTGACGTCAAATAAGTCTTATCTGAGTCGGCGATCCCCACGCACATCACACCATATCTATGTGGCTGTTATGTTTAATAATGATGTCATATTTAGATAGACTCTAAGGAGTGGTAAAGATATTTTTTAAATAAGCTATATGGCTCTTACTACAAATATAACAATTAAATCGGAGGGAAATATTACTAGAAATGAAAGATAAATACATATTTTTTCACATTTTATTATTATTAAAAAGTACACATTTTTCACTATTTGCTATTGCTATGCATAAAAATACAAAGATCCACAAATAACGATAGATAGTCAAAATATGGGATAGGATCGGGTGGTTTGACAAATGATTTAGAGGTGAGGACATTGTCAATAAATACCGATACATTAGGATGGTTGAGATATTTTATACGTTGTGTGATATATTGTTTGAGATCGTACAGAGCAACCGAACGAGGTGTTATGAGGTTTACCTACTGGCCGTTCTGACTACTAGTTGGTCCCTGCATGGTCGTTGAACCTGGTCCCTGGACTCGAGTGGTAACCCTACTGATACTTGACAAACCCAACGACTTAGCCCACGTGGCCCCATGACAGTGAGCGTGACCTCCTAGATTACGATCTTCTGTAATCAGCCCCGAGGAGCTCAAGACCTCCCCCTTTTAACCAGGCTGTTGGTCTAGTTCCTAGCTCAGGACTGCTGACACCTCCTTTAGCGTCATTCCCTTTAGTTTGTTTGTTTATCTATTCATTATTATTTATTTATTATTATTCATTATTATGTTTATTTATTCATTCATTATTCATCGCAACATTTGTTATGTCTTTCGCCACTCACAACATAAAATGTTTACACAAACATGCCTTCCAATTGAGGCTGTTCAATGACATTACCCCTAAATTCCTCAGCCTTATGACTCAACATTTGGGATAGTGTCAGCTAAACTTATTAGAAATGCCACGCTGACACTAGACAAACCAGCTGAGTCAGCTTTCTGGCTCTGGCATTTCTTATTTTCTTTCCTGAACATATACAATGATGCTATAACAACAAACAAAATTACCACACTCGGCATGACATAACTAGCAATAAGAAAATGGTTATTGTGTCTTTATGCAATTTTTGTTTTAACTTGGCTAATCAATTTATCAACATCTTTTGTGGAACTACTAGAAATTATGTAATTGTCCAATTCACCCTGTAAATGAGTATCCCAAATAAGAAAAGTTATTACCCTCACTCCAAACTACATTGGTTAACACTGTGATTCGCATAGCGTTCAACTGGTTGTTAACTTTTATCCTACCCTGATGAATGGTCTTGAACTTAAAATGCCTTCCTATCAAGTCACAGTCTGAGACATTTATAATCTTCCCTGTACTAGTAAGAATTTTTGTTATCAAATGATTGGGACTTACACTTTCTTTACAAACAATGGTGACCTCATTATCTTCTGGTACAACATATAACCAACCTGCTGTTATTTTATTATAACAAGACTCTTTAAGACACTTTTTTTTTACACGATTAGCTTTAGATCTAACAAAATTAAAAATACAGTTTTCTAAATTGCTATCCAACACCATTACATTATTTGGACAAATAACCAAATTTTGTCCTTTACACTCTAAAAAATAACTCTAATCAAGTGATCAAAAATACTTTCGGTCTTTACTGATTAAAAATACCTCATCCATATCCAATCCTATAAATGTTCCTGTCTTATTCCACGCTACTGAAATATAATGGACTTTAAACTGCTCAAAAATCCCTTCTACAGTTAACAATGGTAAATTAGTTCATCCTTTCGCAACCCTTAATAGCAGCCCATTCAAATCTACATGTGAGTTAAGGATATGCATCCCTCTCAACAAAGATTCTACACTAACTTTATACTGTTCTGATAATGTTCAATATAATTTTGCGCTAACCGGTTGATGAGTCTGGTATTGTTCAGTATCGTTTCCTTTAACCCCTTAATAAGTATTAATTGGTTCTTATGATCTATCAGTAATCTTTCCGGATCCTGATCCAATTGAGCTAATTTTTCCTGCAACAGGGACATATCTTCGGAGTCCAAGGTTCCAAACAAACTTTTATGGATATTACCCCTAAATAAAAAATATCTTCCCTGACGACGTATCTTGATTGGCACCAAGTTAGCTAAGCTACTTCATTCTAAGCTAAATTTAAGGAAAACCTCCCTTTACGGTTCTAAAAAATTTTGAAAATTACTATACCAAGTGTATTTTTCCTTATTTACGAAAAATAACCCCGTTCCGGACTTTTGAACTATTTTAATTGGTTCGTCAAGCTGCCCGTGTTCCTTTAACAACGTATTTAGGCTAAAATCCAAAACAATTTGAAAACAATTTTCTGACAGAGCAATTTCCCTGACATATTCAAGTGCTATCCCTAAATCTGTGGTTTGAACAACTGGTTCGGGTTGGGGTCAAACCCACTTACCTAACCACAAAAGTAATACAATTAACTCTCCGAATTTTCCATGTACCAGACAATTGTGTGGTATAATTTGGGGGGACCAGACGAAACTTAAACTACTCATTTAGTAGGTCATGTAGAGTACAAAAAACCATGATGGCCATCTCAGAAACGTAACAATCAAATATGGCGGCCATTCAAATTGGCGATGGACGTTAATTTTTGAATGCCAATTATCTCGGGTTCATATTATCCGATTTGAACTAATTTTTTTTATAAAAGCTTCTTTAATTATCTTTACTTTTATTCCTTAGTAAAATTATCGATAAACCAATAAATCCCTTTGAAATTTAAATAAAATAATAATTTGATCTGTATCGACTTATTGAATTAGTGTTTTATGAAATAGCTGCTGCATTTGAAAAAATCTGTTTATTAGATGAAACATGGAGTAAATTATTGTACCCATTAAGTTTTAAAAAAAAGAACATTCATATCTGATCATTTGAATACATGATATGAATCAATTACCGTCAGAAAGATACACTTCTGAAGGGTCCAAGCAGGGGTGATCAGATAGCTACTCATTTAGTTTATGGGCTACCAATATTTATTTTCCTCTTTGTTCAACTATATTTGTTTTGTATAATATCAGTTTTCGAGGCCTTGGTTTTGTTTAAGGTATTTAACAGTGTGTATTAACTGATCAAAATGGCGGAAGTTACCAAAAAACCCAAACTCGAACCATTGAAATGCATTATATTAGGTTAAAATGTATCAAAACATGATCTAGTCAACTTAAAAAAAAAACAAATCATGGACCACATTATATAAGGCTTCAAACCTTAGAAAATTTCAGTTGATATTGAAATTTCAAGCCACCCTAACTAGCGAAGAAATGACATCTATATAGTTAGTACCATATGGATTGTAGAGCTGGGTTTACACATAAGAAAACTCTCAACAAGCTTTCATTTGATCCCCCTGCTCTATGCTCAGACTCTGATGAATCAGAGTTTGCTGAATATTATAAAAAATACTCTTCCTGGACAAAACAGTGGTAAAGAATTAAGTATAAAATACCACCCAATATGCATATTTTGTCCTAAAGTGGGGAAATATAATAAGGGGTAAAACATAGGGAAAAGATAATTCAAGCTGTAAATCTTCTAGCCGATCGGACTCTCAGAATTAAAGCCATTCAATTAATGGACGACAAAATAATGGCTCTCACCATGAGAGATATTGTAGCAGCCGAGGCCCATTACCATAAGGCTTATACCAGGGACGAGCCAAAAATAATTCCTATGGACCTGGATCCATATTTTGAAGCAGATGCAGCTGTTTTTGACATTTGTTAGCATTCTATATGATCGGATTTATTTGAAACTCGTTTTGTGACTCGAGGATAACTCCTTAGTAAAATTGAATTTTACTCAGCCGAAAATGTATTGGAAGAACTTACGGAATCTACTAAAAATAACTTGCGCTACCACCTTGAAACCACGTTTGCGTCATCTTTGCATTTTATTAATATAGATAACAAAGTGTCTATATAGCTCCGGCAAACTAAAGCTTTGAACACTGGCAAATGACTTCATAAAAGTGAAAAATAAACTGGAGAACTACAAACAGTCATTCTATGTTTATGAACAGGTTTAATTATCAGCAGAGGCTCTCAGGAAATCAGTACGAGAATTCATAATCCCACAGAAGCAGGAATGGCCACCGAATCTTGAATTATTGACTATTAATTATCAAGATGGGCCCGACATTTTGAAAATGTTTTTAGCCAAATAATTGGTAATACCTCATTAAGTCAAGTTTTGATATGGTATATCACACAAGATATTTTATACGGAATATATCATGGAAAGTTTTTAGCTCCCAATCATTTACTCCTTCCAATAGCTGTTAAGACTCTTACTTGGAACATATAAATGTTAAAGATGTTAAATCGACTTGGACATGGTTGTAATGTTACCAAGCTTCTTGAAATTTACACAGCTTGGTGTATTGAGAAGCAAGACAACATAACACTTCTTCTTCCTCTTCCCACTGATACTCATTCTCGAGTTCCTAAAGTACTTGATTTTGACAATATAGATAGAAGGGAGGAGGCGCTTAGTGGGTCAGGTACAACTCACAGAGTGAAAGGAATAACAATTCGTCCAAGGACTCTTTATTGCAAACCAAACAGAAAAGTTACTGAAATTGCTAACAAAACGGTCAGAAAGTTTGAAATCATAGAGAAAACTCTCCCATTCTAAACGAAAACAGTAAAGAAAGGTCCTCTTCCAATAAAAGAGTCAACTCTTTCTACAGAGTGTACTGACTCATTTTTCAAAGCAAAAATATCCAACTTAATATGGGTATTAACGAGATGGTCCAATTTTCACAATCAGATGACAAATTCCTGGACTGGCCTTAGCGTTATGATAAGAGACAATCAAATTGTTACACCAGACACACTAAACTACTTGCTGACGACTAATCCTTCATCTATGGAGATTTCAACTGTGTTAAAAATTTTAAAAATAAGTGAAAGTATTCAAACACATCTTGATTTGGACTACATTATTGCATTGTTGGATCAATCAGTTTTTTCAAGATCATGGGAGCTTTGTGGTCTCACCTTAACGAAGAATGGCGAATCTTTCCAATGATGGGGAACTTTCACATTATATGCAACTTATTATCAATTGGACGAGTCTTTGGTAATAGTGGATTAAGAAATTTAGCTGTTTAGTCTGTTGTCATAGTTGAAGGATCTGTTGACAAATGTTGGAAGGGAAACAATATAACCATGCAAGTCGATTTCACAAGTTGACGTATGAAGCATGTTTGAGAGTAATTTGGTTTCGTTTCCTTGTAGGGATCGATGTGAAAGACTTCGATTTTGAACAAAAGCTCCACATTGAAGTTATTAATAGGCTACGTCTAAAAACATTCCATGAAACCCATACAATAACGTGGGATAGTGCCAATAGTCTCAGAGCTTTTGAATACTTCAGCAAATATTTGAACATCCTCAGATTTGAAAATGGAGAATTGTCTTCTTTTTGGATGACTTATATAGATATGGTCGAAATATTATTAGGATTTCTTAGAACTAACAGAGAAGGTGATTGGTACTTGTACATTTACTGCATAGAAAATATTATCCATTGATGCTTTGTATTAGATAAAGTAAATTATACCAGATATTTTTACTATTATCTCGTTGAACTGATTAAACTGCAGGAGAGAAGCCCTTTTGTCTAGACGCATTTTTTGGAAGATGAGTTTTCTGTTCAGCTATGGCATCAGGAACCTTTCCCCAGGATTCCAGGTGATTAGCCAATCAAAGAGACCGTTAATAAAGATACCCCAACACCTGGAGGTACACGTGGCTTCAGCCTTAACAGAGGTGCTGTGTGATGTTATTACATAAATGCATAAAATAAATAATTAGCATTGAGACACCTTCATGGCATATTGTCTTTAAGTGAAGAAAAACAATATTATCACGATCTCCAGATTCCTCAAATAGTGAAGGATGAAAAGGATGTTTATTCCCTCATTGAGTTTCTTCAAAGTGAATAGAAGAATCCATTTGACTTGAGCCCCTTAAATATTTTCATTAGTCCAGTGGTACATGTGTACCTGAGGACATAAGTAGTGATTTGTTGAATGCCAAAGGAAAATGCCAAGCTGCATCTGATGAGTTTAAGAGTCATCTTGAAAAAGTACAGGGCTCTTATGAACCCATTAAAAAAATTTGTTTGAAAAGAGAGAGGCCTAAAAATTAGTGAAAACTAAAGTGATTTTTCAACGTGACAGATATTTTCAGCTTTTTTTTAATTGTTCAAATCGGATAACATGAACCCGAGATAAGTGGCACTCAAAAATCAACGTCCACCGCCATTTTGAATGGCCACCATATTTTATTGCTACCTTTCTGAGATGGCCATCATGGTTTTTTGTGCTCTAAATGACCCATTAAATGAGCGGTAAAGGTTTCGTCTGGTCCCCCCAAATCAAAGAGAATGCATTTTTTGTGTTCGGTGCATGGACTAATGGACACAATAACACAGCAATAACAAAGTATTTATCACAGTGACACAACAATCACCTAATCCAGATTACACAAAAAAGGTTTTCTTTTACACAACAACAAACATGACATCCTAATTATATGTCTCTCTTTATTTGTCCAACTTCTTTTTGCTGAGTTTTACATTCTTCAACACTTGTCAGACTACGAACATTGCTTGACTGTGGGTATTTTCACTGACTTTCTCTTTATTTCCCTCTTTCTCAGAGAAAGATAACTTACACACACTGTACTACTACACCATCTGACACGGCTGTAACTAGTACGTGTGTTTGGGCAACTAAGGGCTGGTTCCCACTTTATGAGATATAAATGTCGGTGACGGGGTACGAAGGCTTGATCTCTTCTATTTCCCATCAACTTCCTGTGTCCTCCTCGATCTCTCTCGTGGTCATGCTTCTATTTCTGTGAACAGAACTGGGTTAGGATTCCTAGGAGTAAAGTTTTCAGCCTCCCAACATTAACTACCACTAAGCGATAAGGAAGCTGGATTCTTACTGTAACCTTACTCAGGATCTCTTGAATTAGAAAAGGACCTGTAAAATTTGTCAAAAATATTCCCTAAACTGGTTCTTCCTCAAAGTTGTCCTCATCAAATAGACCCAATCCCCGACATTATACGTAGTTGGCTGCGCTTTCTTATCGTGTTGCTGATGTTATTAGTCTTCATAGCTAGAACTTGTAGTTTAGTCCTTTCATTTTCTTCCTTGCAGCTTAGTCTGTTCTTCCTCAGCCGAAATGTGAACCCTCCATAATAGTTCAGCTGGAGACGTGTAACTCTGGTAATTTTTTCCTTATGTCTTTGGTCAGCTACTAAAGACATGAGCTTCTCACTTCTACTCGAACATAAGTTCGATTCTAGTCGTCAGTGGTTTTACGTATTATTCTCAAGAACTAGCTCGTTCTTACTCTAAAATTACCAAATTTTCTTCTTTTGGTGTAGCGGTCTGATGTCTCTATATTTCACCGAAAATAATATCTTTCCTAGCGATACTCTTGACACATATACTAATTGTTTTTATACCCTCGTAGTTTTTTTACCTTCTTGTGGCTTTCCCTGAAACTGCGAGTCTTCGGTTCGCTCTCCGTACGATTCCCTCCATAATTGTCTTCTATTTCCCTTCTATGATGTCACCTTCACTCTTCTGATGCAACTCAGCTATTTCATGTTTCCTGGATATTCAATCCCACCACTACTAGGCCATTTATACCTTCCAGGTATTCCTGGATAATCTTGGGTCTTCACTGCACAATACTTGAATAGGTCCCGCAATTTCTCTTTTGAAATGCTACCAGATAGGCTTCCTACCTACCCTCCACCCACTCAAACCTCAACATTTCTTCGGCACTACCAACACGTCCCTTAGAACCTTCCTTGTGCCCGGGCACAGATGCTCAGAAGCAGTTTCAAAATATCGGGGACCGAACATTCTACATAGCTCTGACAGGGTTGATTACTCCCTTTCGGCTATTCCTGTCTTTCTTGTTTCCTTATGATAAATCTATTATTGCTAAGTTTTATGTCAGGAAGTTTAGGCCTGATATGCCATCTAAACTTGCATCGGTCTGACATTTCACCACCTGAAATGCGACCCTGTAGGCCTTCCTACCTACCACTAGATCTGCCATAACTTCTCTCAATTGATAAATTTTGTGACCTGATAAGCCCGAAATCTCGAATCTCGGTTTCGACAACTCCATAGACTCCAAAACCTTCTGCCACATTACCAAAACTTGTGCCCCACTATCTACTAGGAAACGATATTTTTTCCCTTGAAAAATACACGCTAACACTAATTCACTAGTGCCTTCTTGATCTTCTATTGACACTATGCGGACAATTCTCGCTGAGGACCGTAGTTCGTGGCTTCAACGACTCCTTTCTCGTTTGGGTGATGGTTAGCTTTCCCAAAACAATGTATCGCTTGATGCCCTAGACTACCGCAACTAATACACTGCTTTATCTCCATTATTGTCGACTGATGTCTCCCCTTGCCAGATATGTAATCCCGCATTACATGCCCTTTCTTTATGCATTTGAAACAAGGATTCCCTTTATCTATAAATAAAATTCTACTACGATTGTTTTCCTCCTTCTCTTGAGGTCTATGATCAGCTTCCACAACGTCTATTGCCTTTCTACTGCTTCTCTAAAGGTATTAGGTTTTGCTAACCTAGTAAATTTACCTATTTCTCCAATAAGTCCATTTAAAAATGCATCTAAGGCTCTCTGGTCAGCCTCAAATCAAATTACTGCATTCCGGACCGGATCATTCACTAATTCATACGGATTGACGTTGATTTTCTTAATCCTGTCCGCAAAGAATTCCACACTTTCTCCTCTAAAGTGCCTAATTTGGTTCAACTGTTCCATAAAAACCCGGCACGTTTGCTTCTTCCTGAACCTATCCATCAAGGCTCTCTTCAATCCCTCTAAAATGACTCTTTCTATATAGCTTGGGTCGGAAATAGCAACCTCCAAAGCCTCTCCTTCTAACCGTAATTTAGTTACTTCTCTTAGTTCTCTACATCTGTCCATCCCGATATTATTGATGATTGACCTATTTTCTCGAAAAACACTAAAATGTTGTCTTCTGCTTTTCCATGGAACACTGGAATAGTTGACAACAATGTGAAGATTCTAACCACTGGTATTGGTTTATTTTCATCCTTATTCTTCTGAGCAGCTTCTAGCCTATTAATCTCTTTTTTTACTCTATCCAGCTCCCCTGCTAGTTGGTTATGGCAGTTTGTAGGTCAACCTTCACCCCATAACTTCAACTAAGCCATGGTAATTATGACTAAGAATTCCTACCTTCGTTCTCCACAGCTCCTCTAAGAAACTGGTGATTCACCTCTTATGGTTTGTACCTCCTCTCCAATGAGTTCTCAGTGTCCTCGTTCCTCTGACACGTACCGATCGTTGCACGACGCGGTTGTCTTACACAGTATTTACCTCCCGAAACGCTTCTTGTAATAGTAGTATTGTTTTTTAAACAC
Source organism: Timema genevievae (assembly GCA_902155825.1). Classification (NCBI taxonomy): domain Eukaryota; kingdom Metazoa; phylum Arthropoda; class Insecta; order Phasmatodea; family Timematidae; genus Timema; species Timema genevievae. Next base: position 24,915 of record CABFWO010007279.1, read on the forward strand.
TTAGATCGCCATTAGATCCCACTTCTGACAACAATTGTCACCCCCCCCTTTCATATATGTGTATAACGTATGAGCCTGGAGATATGTCCGGATGTCTTAAATATAGATACTTGTGTGGGTTCGTGATTGACGTTAGACTTGCCTTTTAAAAGAGTTATTAATACTACTATGACTACAAAAAATGTGATGTTAAAAGTGTAGTTAAAGTGAAGAACTTAATGAATACAGAAAAGCGAGTGATCGAACGAGGTGTTATGAGGTTTACCTAATATACTGTATGACTGCTAGTTGGTCCCTGCACGGTGGTTCCCTAGGCTCGAGTGGTAGCCCCAACTGGTACTTGACAAACTCGACACCTTAGCCCACGTGGCCCCGTGACAGGTAGCGTGCGTGACCTCCTAGATTACGATTTTCTCTAGTCAGCCCCGAGGAGCTCAAGAGCTTCCCCTTTTAACCCGGCCGCTGTCCTGGTTAGATCAGGATTGCTGACACCTATTTTTGCGTCAGTCCTTCTAGTTTGTTTGTTTATTGAATAACAACCTCGCAATATTCGTTATGTCATTCGCCACTCACATCATAAAATGTTTACAAAAACATGCCTTCAAATTGAGGCCGTTCGATGACAATCGCAATGTAACACACAATTGAAACAGTTATTTCTCAACGTGCCGAAACTTGAGCTCTACAAATCCTTAGCGAAATAAAGCTTCCCAAATTTGATATATCATGTCTAAAAAGCTATTGCCATGTTAGCATCGTCATATATGTGTGAGCAAGTGTTTTCTATTATGAAACTTAGAAAAAGTGGTGTTAGAAACAGACTGACAGATGCTCATATAGCGTCACTTCTGAGAGTAATCTCGTTCCATTTGGAACCAGACTATGAACATTTTTAGAGGAACAGTCACAGTTCCCCTCATCACACTCCTTCATTCAAATAGTGTTAAGTATGTTTTATTTAAGTATTTGATAAATAATGGAGACAACTCACATTGATATGATATCGTTATAAAACAAATCAATTTAATAATTAATAGAACTTAACTGTACAATAGCGTTGTAAAATGTACCATTGTGACTTTTTAATAAACTGTGTTGCCCATCTGGCGTTTTTATTTTTTTATTTTGGCCCACTCCCTGAAAAGTTTGCCGATTACTACCCTAGGTAGGTTTTGTGGGTAAATATGTCCCAACCTACTTCAGTGGCATAATGGTATAACGCGTCAATCTCATGTTATACTAGCGTGCTCAAGGCGAGGAGATCAGGGTTCGAGTCCCGGTCGGTTCTATTGAGGGTGGCTTTTCCTTATATGGTTACCCATTCTACTTCCACACAAATGCGGGTAGATTACCTTTGAAATGCTTCCTTCCTCATTTCTACCCCATAATACTAATTATCTTTGTTACCACCCACTCTACTACCTCTTAGCTACAGCCACAATAGACTAAAAGGAAGGTGGGGGGTAAGCTAACATGATATATGTGACAAAGAAAGCAAGATATTAGCAACAATTAAATAACAATATG
>CABFWO010007280.1:0-26428 GCA_902155825.1 Timema genevievae
CTCTAACCACTGAGCTATCCAGGATTCGTCCCGTGCCCAGGGTCATTCTTCACTCATATTTTAAGGCAGAGTCTATGATAGACGTGTAGAAATCTTCGACTCGGTAGTTGGCTTATTGCTGCAATGATTGTAGAATGACAATAGGCACGAGACGATTCCTGGATAGCTCAGTGGTTAGAACATTGGCGTACTAAGCCAAAGGTCCCGGGTTCGATTCCCGTGTCCAGGTGTCATTTTTCAATTTTCAGATGATGATTTAATATTGTTTATTTAATTTTGTAGATTAATATAAAGGCTCACCATTGAATTTGTATCGCATATAAAGCCTAGCCTCTGCCAAATGAATCAAGACATATTTAAATTACTTCAGGTACTATCATGGGGACGTATTCTAACATGGTAAACTGATCGACATTATTTTATTTTACTGGATACCAAAATATAGTAATTATATAAGCAGATGTTTGAACTCTTTTGAAAACTTAAAATGTCTACTATTTAAATACGGTTTTATCAAACAAATCACCCGCTTCAGTGGCCGCATAGTCTAAGACGTTACTCTCAAAGTAGACTAGACTGCCGATGACAAAGACATTGTGGATCAATCCCAGTCGGGTGAACTGAGGGTAGTTTTCCTTAAATCGTTTCTCATGCTCTCTCCCTCCAAGCAAATGCGGCTACATTTACTATAAATTTAAACTTCCTAATCCCTAGCCCATTCGCGTAATTGGTACATAAGCGTATAACCCAAACGGGTAGTAAGACGCTGTGCTAAAATGAAAGTTCTGATTGTATAAAACGCAAATTTCAGATATTTTTTAGGCTGATTATATTTCTTCAAAAATCCTTATTTCACAAGATTATAGCTTTTATAGTGGATCGTTACAACACTGACTAAATATTATTGGACTAAAATGTATTATAATATTTTATTGGGAAAAAATATATATTTAGTAAGCCATCACTCGACCTTAAAGCTAAAAATTTACTTGTCAAAGGCTATCTACTTTATATAGATATCTAGCTTTCTGTGTTGAATTTAAATCAAAACATATTATATTCTTCCCATTCACAACACAATGAGAGCTTTAAAACAACCCCTTTCCCAACTCTCTATCTATTTGTTGCACCAAACCACTCAAGTAAGAATCGAATTATTATTTTTAACCAAAGAGAAATATTTTGTTTACTGATATACAACTATACACAAATCATGGTTTCCATGGTGATGTAAACAAAGAATGTTTGTTCAGCTGAACCATTGACCACACAGAAGGAAAAGATGGAAAATTGGGATCTAATTTTAGGCTATTATTATTGGCAAAATCCTGAACCCTTTAGCTTAAAAATGAGTTGTGTTTGACAAAATAGGCTTAGTCATTTTCTCGAAATTTTAATTACTGGAAACGGGCTTATCAAATTAAATATAAGAGCGGAGGAAAATATTTAAAACAAAGAAGAGTAAGGCTACAAATCAATAATGCAAACAAATATAGGCCTCTACATTCTTGACCTAATATCATTTTGTTTGTTTGATAAATATACAAACAATTGATGTAAAATTGAATTACCTTAAAATAAGGTGTACTAAAAATCCAAACATCTCATTGAACCAATGATGGACACAAATCTCTAAATAAGTTAGTAATTTTTGTCATGAATCATGATTGTAGTGATTTTGCTTTCGTACTTAAATTAATACTGAAACTTTTTATTAAAGGCCTCTTGGCTTGCAATTAAAATTTTATTTCAAAATGGAATACAAAAATTGAAATAAATACAACACGTGTATAAATTTGGCAAGGGAAAAAATCAACAATTTTCAATAACATTAGGTATGACATAAACAAATGAGGGCTTTCTCTGAAAGCCACAAAAGTACTTTGACTAAATCAACTTACTTAATATATGGTACTAGGAACTTGAAAGTTCATTGCCACACTTACAAAAGTATGCCACCTATCTCTATATTGAGCTACTTCTATCCAGTCCACCTCATTACACCCTATCCCTATATTGCGCTAGTTCTATCCAGTTTACCTCATTACACTCTATCCCTATCTTGAGCTACTTCTATCCAGTCCACCTCATTACACCCTATCCCTATATTGAGCTAGTTCTATCCAGTTTACCTCATTACACTCTATCCCTATATTGAGCTAGCTCTATCCAGTCCACCTCATTACACCAAATCTCTTTCAGGTCCATTCTGATGTTATCCTCCCCTCTGTGTCTTACCAATGGTCTCTTACCAATGGGTTTGCCAGTCAGTACCGTGGACTAGGTTCTAGATTCTGCCATTCGCACTGCATGTCCTGTCAACCGTAATCTACGAGATTTTACTACCCTAACAATATCTTGTGATGAATACAGAGTTTGTCTAACCTTCTCCACCCCCCAGCAGTCTCATCCCTTTTTCGATTAAATATCTTCATTAGCACCTTATTTTCAAACACCCTAAATTTGTTTTCTCGTCTTTAATTTAAGAGACAAGGTTTCACATCCGTAGAGAACAATCGGTAAAATTATTGTTTCGTATATTGTAAATTTTATATTCCTTGAAAGCAAGCGAGATGACAACAACTTACTGACCTAGTAATAAAAAGCATTTACCAACTGTATTCTACTCCTAATTTCCAATATAATCTTGTTATTGATAGTTAAGATTGTTACTAAATATTTAAACTCACTAACCATGTTAAATCAAACCATAATATAATTTTGAGAAATATGTGCAACACATTTTAAATCGTTCATTTATATGTGTTTTAATTTGGTAGGATACAATTTATTAAAATCAAGGACAAACGTCGGCCTTATCATTTAGCATTTATTCGAGAAGGCTATGTATTAGTGATAGTTTCTATACATTGATCTATAGATTATTTTTGAATATTTAAAATAATAAAGAGACCATATTTTATATATTTCCTCCACTTCGCCACTGTTGAAGTTAAGTACAGTACCTAGGCTTTTCTCCAATATAATAATTACCAGTTCCTCTGCCCAGACGAAGAAATATCAAAACCCATAAAACCCAGGAAGATGAAAATTTTCAGGCAAGTAGCCCTAAACCCAAAAGGGGGAAGGAATACGTCATGGTAACAAAAAATTCCTTTGGAGTTTTCCAAACTAAGAAGTTTCCAAAAAGACAAAGTCAGATAAATTTCGAAGATCAGAAGAACTAGGAAGCTGAAATTTTGTAGGTAAGTAGCCCTTAATTCAAAAGGGCGCAGAAATATTTGTCGACAAGAAATTCTCTAAGTGGGGGTTCAGGAAAACATTGTCAAAATACTATCGAAACCCAGTAGACCTAGGAAGCTGAGATTTATCAGACAGCACCTAAACAAAAAGAGTGTAGGAACGCGTGGTAGCCGAAAATTCACATGGGAAGCCCCAAAAAAAACGAAAAAGTAATCGGAAAAAATATTGTTTCAAATGAATTATTAAAATGAGGAAGCGATTCACAATTTCATTGTACTAAATATTTGATCGACTATAGAGTCTTTAATTTAAATATGATTCTCAGATTTTGAGTCCCCCTAAACATTATTCCCATTCGCAATTATTGTCCAACGATTGCAACAGGACGCATTACATGACCAGAAATGAGGCCATTGATTTGTAAACCGGTATTATGCTAGTATTACAATGAACGTGTTTAAAATTACCTATTATCTATAGATATATAACTTAATACTCGTATTTTATTTACTTTCAACCAGAACCAATATTTCGAACCATCGATAGTATTGAAGTAATTTTAATGTGTTTTCAAAACAATATACATCAATAATTTCTCAGTTAAGCGTTATTAGATTAACATATTATTTAAAATAATATAATATGGTCTATTATCATGTGTTATTAGTAAAGAAACCTGAAATACTTCTATTTTTCAGTATTTTATTTTATTTTGCGTTTACTGCCTATTGCTACCTCTTCAGGGCTTTCGTTATATTTACACTAATGAGGTAGGAATAAGGAGGGTACAATTTAGAGTAAGTGTACCTAAATTTACTTGGAGTTAGGGTGGGAAAACAATAAGAAAAAAACCTGACTAGGATTCAAACCCTAACCTACTCTGTCAACAGTAAGCCAGACTAGACTAGACTGTCGTCTTTGTCAGTTTGTCCACCGGTGTGAGTAGGCCTAATTATTTAATGTAAATTATAATTTATAATTTTATTTTTTACCCGCCTCGGTGGCGTAGTTGGCTAATGCGCTAGTCGTGTTGAGCTCGACCGCCGAGGACGGGGAGATCGAGGTTCGAATCTCGGTCGGGTGAACTGGGGGTGGTTTTTCCTAAAATGGTTTTCCAATCTCCTTCCACGCAAATGCGGGTTCACTTCCTCTAAATTCAACCCTCCCAATTCCTAATCCATTAGCGTAATTAGTACTTAAGCGTATAACCCGAACGGGTAGTAAGACGCGGTGCTAAATATTATTATTATTATAATTTTATTTTTTAATGATTATTTGCTCTATCTGAACTGGCCGACTGTATCAGCCAATTACTTACACACTAACTTAATTATATAACAGACACAACACCCAGTACCCAGCAGTTAATTTATCACTTTATAAAGGTCGGAAAGCTTTCATTTTTACTGACGATAGCTTACTCGGCCATGCAGGGAATCGAGCCCGGGACCACTAGTTTACTAGACAGACACACTGCCGACTAATTAAGGCGTCGGATTGTCGGACTCAAACGCCCTTAAATAAGGGTGACAATACAATATCAGAATTACAAACATTTTCCAATACCTAGTGAAAATTGATCAGAGACACAGGGCGTTATTTATTGAATCGCCACTTGACTCCGGTTCATTAATTAATTGGGACATTAATTAGCTCATTGAAACATGAGCCTATCAATACGGGTTTTGTTTCCATACTTAAGTTGCTAGTGATCATCTAGTCAAATTAGCTTTGAGGCAAGCATTAATACACCCCTGACCCCATTATACTCTAAAAGTACGACGGAATGTTTAGTGCGCGTGCGCTGTGGTAAAAATATAAGAAGACTTAGCCTACTAGCTGCTACGAATCACTCTCGTGTTCGTGTATGTGAAGCCATGTTCCAAACAAACGCATTTCTTTAGCTGTGTTGTTAACACGCAACCAGCGGCTTTCCTCGTCTAGTCTAAGTAAACGAGCGGAATAAGGTAGCTTGGATTTTAAGTAATTGCACCAGCACTCACCTGAGGGAAAGATAAAAAACTATTGTAAAAAAAACCCCTGGCAGTCTTCCTAAGTCCTAACGATGTCTTCTTATTGATAATTGAAACGTTCTAGTTAATTTCTTTTTAATGATAAATTAATCAACTATTATTTTATATCATTAAAATGATTAAACTTTTTTAAAAAATGTCGTGTCAAGCTATGGATAAATTAAATATTCCAATATGTATGGACTATATTATCTTTGTTGAAAACATTTCACTGCCTATTATAATTTAATAAGGTATAGAAGAGACTCAATCATTTCTTGCAAATTTTAATGGAAGATATGCTGTTCATAAAATTTGGTTTAAATTCTTAATACATTTTCCAAATATTGCAATAATTAAATTTTGACCATCTAACAATCTCTAAATTTTATATTAGAGGTACGATGAAGTACCTAATAATTAGTAAATATTTGAAAGCAGTGTAGAAACTCTGTAAATTAAGAAGAAAGTCAACCTTGAAAGATAGAGTGGGTAGCGTTTAATGGAAACAAGTAGATTTTTTAAATCATTTTCTTCAAACTTCAAACTTCATACTTTATACTCCTCTCGTCACTATTCTTACACCTTTATTTTCTTACGAGTGATCATTTTGAACACCTATTAGCGGTGGCGGCTGATAATATATAAACTATGGTGTTCACAAAATTAATATTGTATGGAAGAATATTTAGTTTGACTATATCAAGACAATACATAAAGATATGGGCCCATATATAGTTTAATTAAATTATCATAGCACATGCATGCGTATAAATAGGCCACATACACTATATATATATTTATGTTACACTCGAAACCAGATTGCTGGAAAAAAATAGCTTGGATTAGGCTGAATCGATACATCCAACAGCTTGTAGGATACACTGATATTGATTGATTTTTTTTAGGCAATACTAGTTTTCATCCTTCTTAACCCATATGATGAATCGACCTTGGTCATGTTTCATCATGCACAGTGTGTGCGCAAATGTTTTTAGCTATCCTAACCTAACCTAACCTAACCTAGCCTAACCTAACCTAGCCTAACCTAACCTAGCCTAACCTAACCTAGCCTGGCCTAACCACTACTAGCCTAGCCTAAACCTGGTTTGGCATAATAAAATGTTAGGCTATACTCGTGTATCCTATGAGTTAGGTTAACATTTCAGGATTAACTAATTTAGATTAGGCTAAACTAGTACATCCTGAGGCTCTTAGGATGTATCAATTCGGCCTAGTACAAACTAGTTTGTCCTGGAATCGGGCTTGTACAGTAACATATATACATATTTACATATGCCTACATACTCAAATAAAGAGTAATTACAGTAGGATCTTGCTAATTAAAGTTTGTTAATTCGAATAATTGGATAATTCAAGCCCACCATTATTCCCCACGAAATTCCTATTTAAATCAATGATAAAAAATAACATTTAATTTGAATTTTAGAAGGAAATATTTGGCTAATTCGAAGTTTATACAGTGTATTGTTACCTAACTTAACATTCTCAACTAATCCCAAGAATCCCAGGAATATCAAATACATTTAGGAGTTTTTTACTCATAGTAAAAGAGAAAGCGGGGAATTTTGCACAAGCTGCAAGAGGTTTTTCTAGAATAGGGGATGTTTTCTTTCCGTTTTGATCGCTTCTGTGTGACAATGCCATCACGTGACACCCAGCATGGAAGGGGTAAGGTTTATGTTGCTTGTCCTAATCTGGCACTTTTGTCTCTCATTGATAGTCGCTCATTGTCATTTGTCAAGTGCAAATTGCGGTGTTTTACGGTGTCTAAGCGAGGATCCTACACAAGTTTAACCTTAGCCAAGAAGGTCGAAGTGATCAGAGAAATGGAAAAGAGAGTGGAAAAGAAGTGTGACATTGCAAAAGTATATGTAATACAGCCGAACACTTTATCGACTTGCCTTAGCAAAAATAACATCATGGAGAGTTGAATTCACTGAATATCAACCAGATGTAAAAGACAACGCTTTTAATACAATCAGTGAAATTGAAGTTTTTGCTAATTGTTTTCAGAGAAGAAAGATACAACAAACCAAAATCACTAATTTTTTCAAAATTACCTAATGTAATTTAAGTGCAAAAACTGATAAAATCTGCATTTTTTGTACGGTGAATTAATTTTTACAATTTTTCATTTTAAGTTTTTTTTATTTATTGTGTACAAATAGTTTCGATACCCATTGGTTAGTTCAAATTTTGGATATTTCGATATTTTTTTTTAGATGTCCCTTGGCCTTCAAATTAAAACATTTTCTACTGTATCTAGATCTACTTGTCATAAAGCAACACCATAGTGAACCAAACAAGTTACACAAAGAGTACATAGTTTTATCTGAGTTAACTTTGACAATAATGGCATTCTTGTGGAAATGTGATTTTTCGTGCTCTTATTGTTTCTCGCTTATATTATACTCGTATAGTCTGTCTGTCCAAGCTTTGTCCATTTATTAAGTTCATTACAAAACATAAATCAAGGTAAACAATACAAATAATTGATTGAAATACAGACACATATTCAATCATTTATTATAAATGTTCACTTAGAATTTGTGTTTATAATAATAAATTTTTTTGCTTTGCAAACTTTTCAAATAAATTTGATTAATCAGATCTTGACCTTTTAAATATATTATACTATCCTGATAAGTTAATTTATCACTAGGGCCATCCTATATTACATCGTATTCATCTTTAAGGAAATACTACAAAATAATAATATGATGTTATATCTATTTACGCATTCGATAAGCTAATATGAATTTAAAAAATAAATAATTATATTATTTATATGGCGACACAAGGTTTAAGCAAATTAGCTTTATATATATTTTGGAAACTTCACTACCTAAATACCAATCAAAAGAAAAACGGTTACTTAAAATGTTTTGTCCAAACTACTTGGTTAACTACTCTCAACTGAATATTGACTGGACTCATGAGGATCACAGACGTCCTAGTTTGTTTAGATCAGCTAGAATGGCTCGACGTTCGACCGATGTGATAAGAGGGAGCCAGTCAAAACAATAAAAAATGTTCACAATAGCGGTGAAAACATTTCTCAGGTTAAGATCTCCATAAGAGCAACGTAGTTCTTTCATGCGCATGCGCATTAGCACTTAAACTATAACAAATAATTCTAGCGCTCACAAAGAGCTGACAAACTGCCTACAAGACCTTATCTCCCGCGCTCATACACGACACAGTTGGCAACATTACACCAGAAAAGCGCTAATCACAATAGAAGAAGGTAATTGCTTAGGGTAATAAATTATCACATTGATTTAGATGACTAATTAACTATTCAAAACTAAAATAATTATAGATTCAAACAAGTTATTGAGTGTTCATGGCACGTGTGTTCATATACACAAGCCACCAGGCATATTATAAAATAAAAACATATTTTTTCCGGTCAAAATTAATCATATTTTACTGCATTATTCGTGTTATTTTATTTGGCATTGGTAATATATATCAAAAGTGACAGTTTCAGAGCACATGACTTGACGTATGAATACCTAAAAGTAAATTTAGTATTATTTTATAGCTGTCAGATATATCTTTTCGTAAGAAACTTGGGGTGTACTTACACAGAGTGGACATTTGAAAAGTAGATGAAGAAATTAATTATTCCTTGTTTTTATCAAACCAAAGTTTATAGTCATTTCCTCATACTTTCATCTTCTCTTCATTATTATTATCTGCACGGTGTAATTGATCGAGTGGGGCGAAGTTCCTGTTTTAACTCTACATTTAGGCATTTCCTCTGTCTTTTACATATATGTCTGATTTTTCAGTGATTTATGTAAAATTCTTTTTAAAAAATTTAACGAAATCTGGCAGGGATGTTTTTTGACATAGGCCAAGTGGCGTGTGTATATGCTTTGTTTTTAATTTTGACATATTATATTGCGAGAGTGACGTATTAAACCGCATGAATAATTGTTATTCTCTATGAATATAATGTACTATTGAATATAATATTAACCGGTTTTCTGTCTAGCATGGTCACTAAGAGAAAATATTAACTCCAAATCCAAGAAGAAATTAAAGGAAATATTTTAACTAGAAATACAAAGATAAATCTTAAGACCGTAGAAACGATAATAACACGATAATCATAGTTCTGAACATGATATGTTTGGCATTTTTTGATTGGAAGAAGCGTGGTCTACTAAGGTATTATTATTATTATTATTATTATTATTATTATTAGGTGTTCTGTCCTAAGACAGGTCAATTCCTTTTGTCAGTGAACTTAGATTGCCAATGAGCCCTGTCCTCTGACTCCTCCTTAAGCTTCCAGAATCATCTTCTTCTTTCGTTCAAGTCATCTAATATTTGAATCCTCCTTCTTCCTAAGCTCCTCTTTTCCTCAACCCTACCTTCTATGATATTGTGCAGAAGACAGTTCCTCCTAAGAATATGTCCGATCCAATTTGTATAATATATTTATTTTCAATCCAGCTTCTTGCAACGAGCTTGGACGCAGTTTCACAATCACGTTCCATGACGGTCCCAGTCCGCAACACTAAGGCTGACGGTCGTGACAGGGGCCAGTCGACCAGTAATGAACAATCAATTTTGAAGAGAATTTGAGAGCTTTGCAATGAAGCCGAAATTAATTAGATGGGAAACATAGGATTATATTATATTTACCAAGCATGTGTAGGCCTATATGTTCGCAGTTGAGTTTTTGTTTGTTGGGTTAATTTAAATATCAATTAAAAGTATAATTATTTTAAAGAATTCGGTGTTTGTGTGTGCACTCTAAGTCCAGTAATAAAGTTGGCTTTTGTTGCCAAATTAAAATAATCTCCCGACACCATGTTGGTTTTATAACCAGCAGCCACAAGTGGAAGTTGATATAAGTTCCGATGCAATAAACCATTATTATTTATTCGTAAATATTAAAATATTTGATTAGGAATATTGTAAAAACTATATTAGAACTCATACCCACCCTATCTATAAAATATAGATCAATTGTCATTAAATTATTATGTCAGCCAGGATATGTTTAGTTCTATTAGCCATGATATGAGTGATTCCAACAGCAAAGCTATGAGTGGTTCTATCAGCAAAGATATGAGTGGTTCTATCAGCAAAGCTATGAGTGGTTCTATCAGCAAAGCTATGAGTGTTTCTATCAGCCAGGATATTAATGGTTCTAACAGCCAGGATATGAATGGTTCTATAAGCCAGGATATGAATGGTTCTATCAGCCAGGATATGAATGGTTCTATCAGCCAGGATATGAATGGTTCTATCAGCCAGGATATGAATGGTTCTATCAACCAGAGGTTGAAGTGTTCTATAGCTATCCATAATCTCAAGTTCCTGGGGCTTGTAGTACATACTATGTCTTATCTAACATGTCGCCCTTAAAAAGAGTAACGGAGACAACATGTAAGATACCCAACAAGGGCTCACGTCTGACCAGATCGGAAAAAATGGTGAATTCCCAGACCATTGATTGTTATGGGGGAAATAGAGGGCTACTTTTGTGACGTCACAATGACTTCCAGGACAGCTGAGGACGTTCCCGCGTGGGTCATGTCGGTTAGTAACGCACCCTGAGGGCAGGATTTACCCACTTTACCCTACATTCTACACCAATATAACAGCAGTAAGGGATGTATAAAACTTTTAGAGTGGCATGTACACCCTTACGTACACAATCTGGGAGATATAACTCATCACGATGTTAAATTGACGGAGAAATTAACTTAGCTTCGAGCCAAGAGACCTATACTCGATCATAGAGAGAGGCAGCTGTTGGTATTCACACAATACGTAATTCCATATTCCTTTATCCAAACTGATGTAAGTAAAGTAACTTAAAATGTGCACTGTTACTGTACATTCACACGTTCACCGATAAACCAGAGCAGTAATGCAATCACATGACCAATCACATGATTTCAGCTTTATCAGCGTTTTAAGTTCAGAGCGACCTGAAATAACTTCAGCTTTACTTTTTCTGCGTGAAAACATCATCCTTGGAAGACCCAATAAAATTTCAAAATCAGCTAACACAATAAATGCGCATGTGTCTAAACGAACCAACTCAATTAGTGCGCATGTGTCTAAACGAACCAACTCAATTAGTGCGCATGTGTCTAAACAAACCAACTCAATCAGTGAGCATTTATCTAAACAAACCAACTCAATCAGTGAGCATGTGTCTATAAAGGTAAATACTAGCAAACACCTGCATCTACTGTTGTGAAATTATTGGAAATTGCTTGCAAAATGAAAATTTCCTGTGTCGTTCTTGATTTGTTTTGATTTGATTTGTTTTAATATACAATACAATAATTTCAAAACATCTATCATAATATTAATTTTTTAAATCTGTTTATTCAATAAAAAATATAATCCATTAGTTATTAGATGTTTCTAGTTTGTGTTTCAAAGTATTATGAGTAAATATAAGCCTACATTTCTTTTATAATGTGAATTGCTTCGCTGTTAAATTTTGGAACCTGTGAATCAAGCTTTGCGGTTAGGGGACGCAAGAAAAGCTTGGTATCTTTTCAGTTTTTGTATAGCAAAACTTTTTTAGGTCAAAATGAATTAAATGTATCTCCAGTAGAGCCATTTTTCTTCACATTATGATATAAACAGTTGTCGAAATATCTATCAAAATTGTTCTGGAATTTAATGATTTTTTTCTCATCATGTATAAAGTTTGTTAATCAACGCTCATGACAGATATTCAAGAACTGTTTATATCACCATGTTAAGAAAGTTAAAATTTATGTTTCTTCTGAAGAAACATTTTACTATTGGCCAAAAATGTTTTGCTATAAAAACTGAAAAATACACCTTAGGGCTGGTCTTATGACGCCTGGATGAATATTAATCTGGCAGATAAATATTTCTATCTGATCGATAAGTTAAAAATGCGTATTATGACCGCCAGATAGCATTTATCTGCTAGATAAAATAAATTTATCCATCACATTTTTATCGGGAGGCTTAAGTACCTGATAACTTTTATCTGAAAGTTAAAATGGTCGTTGCCAAAGTGACGCGTTGTTTTTAATGAGGTTTCGTCTATCAGAATATGTTTTTAGGTTAAAATCTTGGTTAACGTGTTTAGTAGGCACAGACCCAGGCTCTAACTATATAAAGTTAGAACATTTAATTTGCACTTTTATAAAAACTGACAAGCTATTTGTAGAGTTATATTTATATAAGAACAAATCATCAAAATGTGAGTACAATAAATGAAATTTTGTAAACATTGTACCCAGCTATCGACCACATTTTGGCAAACACCGAGATTAGTACTTGCAAGACATCTTATCTTCTACACCCACGTGACGCTATTTGTTCACTCGCACTCGTTTAGCCGCCATTATTTACAAATGTTGAGCGTTGTAGCCACTTGCCAGGTAGTAGCGGTAGCAGTAGGGCTTATACGCATGTGCGCACCAGTAAAACAGTACCAACCTTGCGTTCTCTGCATACAAATTTATTTATCCTTCAGATAGCTATCCGGCAGATGAATTCAGTTCATAATACGCGTAAAATATTAAAGTGGCTGATAACCTTTATCTTCCGATAGCAATATTCATCCAGTAGTCATAAGACCGGCCCTTAATCTAATTCCTTAGTAATAGGCAGTTGAAGACACTAATGATGGAGCGTGTGGGTTGGTTTGTACTTCACCTTATTAGTTCTGAAAAATATAGTTCTTAACTAAGCTTAAAAAACAAATACCCACTACCCACTAAGACATATTTGGATTTGGTTTTTAAGTTTCTTTTAGTCCACCATTTTAAGAATAAAGTAAAACAATATTATAGAATTTGGATAAATTAAGCGTCATGAAGATAGTAAGTATAAAGGGAGGAGTTACTATTTTAAAAGTTATTATGATGCCACTCGGAACTATAAACTATAGGCCTAAAAGTAAACTGGTTAATACAAATATTAAATATTTTGGAATGGAAAAATAAATGGGTCCAAATGTGTGTAAAATAAATGGTACAATACAATAATGTAAATGTTTTTCTAATTTTGTCCGTTACAGTTAGGAACAAACCTTTCGAAATTCTGTTTTCAGTAAACTTCACTTAAATGAGTTTATATATATATATATATATATATTAAAATGTATATGAAACACTCATTATTATTATTATTGGAATTTAGAGAACCGTCGATACAATGAGATCATTAGGGCCTCTTCATATATAAGTTTCGAATAAAATTGTTAAAAGAATTTTAAAATAAATAGTTAAAAATATTTAGTGTTCAATAAACAAACTTGGTTAGTTTTTTAAAGAAAACCATAAATAGTAGGAAATAGTTTCTTATGCATCATTTAAAGTATTCCCAAGATGGAGCTAGGCCTACTCCTTTTGAACAAAATAGTTTAGTTCATTTTCAAACAAATTCAAATTTTCAAAAATCAGTCATTTGTAAACTATTTAGAATTTTTTTCTACGAATAAAACATTCTGCATTGTTATTATTTTATCATTGAAAACCATTTTGAAAACAATAGTTGGAGCAATTTTTGAAAATTTCAAATAATTAAAAATAATTTGCTGGTACTTATTTTTTTCGACAAACAATTAGGCCTATACTCCTATAGTCTATATTGCTATTTATAATATTAAAACTTCCCAGATATTTGTTGTGAACAATATTATTACATCAATTTTCAAAATTTGTTTAGTAATAAATAGCTACTAAATAATTTTTACTCCAAAAAACAAGGCTAAGTGTTTATCATGTAAAACACACCCCTAATATCCATTTTAAACTAAATAATCATAGCCATTTTATAAAAACAGTCATCAATAAACTACCCTTATTTTAAAAACAAGATATAGCCTAAAGGTTTTTTTAGCACCACGTCTTACTACCCGTCTTGATTATACGCAAAAATAAAAATTGGAATTGTGTTTTATCACCAACACAAAACCATGTAACATCTAAATATCCGGTTCCAACTAAATCTTTGAAGTTGTTTCCCGTCCCCGGGACAGACTGGCAGGCTTTAGGACAGATATTATGTAAAATAAACTTTTCTAATTTCGGGGGCACATAACGTAAATGTCCAAATGTCCATAATAATATCGAGGTAGAAAAATAAACCTCTATGGTATGAGCCTGCAAGCGAGCTATACCACCGTAAGCAATGATAGTGCCAACATTTGCAGATAGAGGGTGTCATGTGGTCAGCACAAGTTCTCCGGCTACTTATGTCAGTTTTCTAAACTCAAACTACTACTTCCATACTTCTTTATTCAAGAAGCTCATCATTTGTCCTCACGAGGCTTGGTCTGAGCCCGTTTCAGACACACTGCCCCGAGGAATGAACCCAGGTCCTCTGGATCTGTAGCCAAGAAATCTGACACTAGAGCACAGAGGCGGAAAAGTGATATGAAAATTTCTCTCTAATATGATAAAATAAAAATAAGAATTACCCTATTTGAACGAAATTTGCTAAAAGGCCTTCGTTTATCAATCCTTTAGGGAATAAGTATTATTTTATACATCGATTAGTTGTTGCCCATATTGACTAACCAATATTGTTAATAATTGTGAAAAAGTTTGAAAGTTTAATATTTGGCGGGCAAATGTAGCACAATCTAAAAATTATCAGAATTATGGAATAGCAAGGAACCACACATAAAATAACCTATTAAATTTGTAATACGTTTTTTGAAATTAAATCTAAGGTAAGCAAACATTTTGAGAAATAGTTGATCTGAACAGATCCCAACGACATTCTATACCACCCTTAAAATTTCCTTTGAAAATAATGACTATATCATGATTTGATTATTGTGTCGCATATTAACCAGCTGAACTGAACAATAACAATTCAATTATGAGATAATATATTTTGGAATACTTTAAAAGGGGGTTAAATTTGAATGGTAAAATATGATTAAATAAACTTAAGATACATCTACTATTCTATTCTTTTAGCATTCCAATAAAATACAGCAGCCTATTTTAGATCCTTTGGTTCATTTTACCCATAATTTGAAAATAGCTTACCGTAAGTTACACGGGGATGTCAAGTTCCTCCATGGAGATAATTAGTCCGATAATGATGGTTGAGTTCCTTCACGACACCTCAAGGAAGGGATCTTTAAACAGTATATTACATAATTAAATAAGAACGAAATTTGTTAACGCATGAAAGGTTAGGTTAAGTTAAGTTGAGTAAGAACCATAAGTATATGTATAAATTAACCAACTACGTTACAAAGTTAAATAAGAACGAAATTCGCTAACGCATGAAAAGTTAGGTTAAGTTAGGTTGGTTAAGAACCATAAGTATATGTAGAAATTAACCAACTATACTTATAATCCATTCCTTCAGGTGTCGTGTAGGAACTCAACCCCCCATCCTTTCCACCTCCCCACAGCCAAAGTGAAGTAATTAGATCCCTCCCCCCTCCCCCCAACCCGACAAGTGGAGGAACTTCAACACGCCCAAGTTTAAATACTTGAACTGAAATAAAAAATCCTCTAATTTCAAATAAAATATTTATTCAACATTTAAAAGAAACTACCCGCATCCGCGAGCCTGCGGACTAAAAGTCAGGCTCATCTAGTCTGCTTTGCTGGTGATGGGTAGGTTAGGGCTCAAATCTCAGCTGAGTATACTCAAGGTAATTTTTAAAGCAAAGTTCACACAGCTTACATGCAAATTCGTGTATATTTACTCTAAGCTCTGCCTTATTTATCTATTACCCATCAGTGTAGTTAAATGTGGATATCCATGGTGGGGGAAGAATAAAGAACTTCTACATTAGCTTTTAGAAATAATATTTTTAAACTAGGAAACAACTTTTGAAATTATATTCTAGAAAGGAAACATTTAAAAATAAAACATCAATTAATCATAACTTGATTTTTTTGTCCAAAGCTTCGATTTTTTCCTAATACTAACCTGATATTTGGTTCTCTAAAGGTAGCACAATTCTTTTTAAAAACATTTTCAAATTTAAAAAAAATCAAGAGGATGAATTTTAAATAAAATTAAAAATATTTTAAGGATTTGTAACTAGGTCCTTAGTTTGAAGAGTATATCTTTTAATAATAGTTTTATCATACTCATTCTACACACACTAGTCACATGGGATATGTTTTATTACATAATTATTTAGAGTATTGGTTGAAAAAATTGTATTTTTAAATTTTCAATTTGCTGATATAATAATAAAGACAACACATTGGGTTATATTTATTATTATCAAACTCATAAAAGAGCTAAACATTATAAAAATAGAAGTTTGAAATGTGAAATAAATTTTAGAAATATCAAGCTATGTCAATCTTTTGAATTTTTACTTTCTCGCTACCTTACAGGTAGAGAAAGTATTGTGGTCGTCAAATTTTTAGCTGGAAGTCATAATTTTAATATCAAGTGTTGACCCTTATGGACCCAATATAGATTTTTTTTATTGGTACGAATATATAAATGATGACCTTAGCTCTTGAAAAAATAAAATTTAAAAATTTAAAACCGGGAGTCAAAAAATGTTTTACGTAAGTGTAGCGCAATCTGTGCTCGGGTTTGCTAGTGTAGGATATTATTAGTTTCACATATACTACGAGCTTTGAGTAAATATCTCCATTTTTAAACAATGGATCAAGAAAGTCCGTGCGGAGATCCGTATCATTTACTTTAAAACTGGTCTCAACAAAATTCTATAAAAATGTAATATTATTTTAAGATATCGTTATGTACTTAAATACTTCATGTTTATCTGCCCAAAAAGTCATGTAATTTTGAACATTCATTAAATCTATCAAAAGATAACATTGTACTATACCTACCATAATGTACCGGAATCTGCTAGACGTGCCACAATAAAATCGGTATTTGTTTAAAATGGAATCTAAGTTATTCCAATTTGTAAAGGAGAGATATTTATGTCTGGGGTAAGATTTCAACGGATTTCAATTGAACTTGTTTAGCAAGTAGTCTTCTTTAAGAGCTGTATTGAATTATAGACCTAATATAGGGACAGAGTTATTTAGTTCGGTCCAAATTACAATAGAAAGGTACCGAGTTTAATATGAACCCCATGTTTGGTGGCAACAAGAAATTAACTAATACAAATGGGTATGTTGATGTAAAAATATTAGCACACTATTGACCAAATATTTTAAATGGGTGTAGATAAATTATTGTTTTTATTTATGAAAAGTATGTAATTTAAAATTTTGGGCAAAATATTTATTACGATTTTAGACCAATTTAATAGTCACGCACTTAATTAAATATATTTGTATTATATTAAAAACTTCATATACAATTAATTAATGGACAAATGACAACCAGCAATGCGGGTGAACGCTGTGATAATCAACAACTTTGTAATAATGTAGGCTGGCCCATAATAACATTCAATCCAAAGTATCTAATGACAACATTTCAAATAGATACAGTATTAATAAAGGTTAATTTTAAGGGGGTAGAAGTTAATATTTAGGAGCTGCAACGGTGGTCATGCAGACAAAGTTAGTCTCATCCAGTGACCAGGAGGCTAGGTTGTTCGAATCTGGTTTGAATATTCTAAGGTTGTTTTATCTTAAGAGGTTTCCCATTCTTACCCCACGAAAATGTGGGTACAATTTCTTTAAAATTTACCTTCCTCTTCCATAGCTCTTAAGTGTAAATATATGGACAGTCTGGACGAAAAGTAATAAGTGGTGTACAGACATTTATTACTTAATTATTTCCTTCCATCTCTCGTGCTATTTAGAGAAAGTATTGTAATCGTGAGTTCTTTTACCCCAATATTATGATAAAACTTTAAATTCTATGTAACCCTGAACCTTACATAATGGGCCTTAAAATTATTCTTGTTCCCAAATCTGTCTGTCACGGTTTGTGGGGATTTCAATCAAACCTGATATTTATACGTTATAAAGTACGTAATACTTCAGGGCATAGCCTATTATTTTTATTCTAGCCCTCAAATTAAGGGTGATTTAATTATGATTATTTTTTAAAACTCGAGGTTTTTATAATGATTTGGCTAGAATTGATATTTGACCAAATTTGGATGATAGGTCACTGTATTTAAAAAAAATTAAGTGTACTTTAGTTTATAGCTCATAAAAAAAGCTCAAAGGGTTTTCATCAAAATTGGTTAAGGTAGAGATTTTACATGATATAACAATACATTTAATTTTCTAAAATAAATTAATTTATGAGTTAAGGAAAATTGATATCTGAGGATTGTTTTACATAATTAATAACATATTTTTATATTTATAAAATATAGAAAATTTGATGGTAGTTTACTTAAAAATGGCTATTTAAAATTTGAGTTTGTTTACAAATAGTTTTAATTTATTTGTATTTTGCTTTTAATGAAGATTGTTTCTTATGAGAAACAAAATGCTATGTTTGTTTTTCTGGGAGAAAATCACTTAAGGGTAGTTTACTGAAAACTTTTTAAAAAAATTTCATTTCAAGCTATAATACATTAGATAAGTAAGTTTTTTTGATTGTGTCACATAATTGATTTTGTCAGTTAGTGCAGTCGCTACCAGCCTTGTCTCATTAACGGACCAGCCAGATTACTAGTATAGCTTGAAGGACGGGTAAAGGTACAGGAATTGAGTAAAAAGGCCTAATTTTAATTAAATACTCAATATGGATCAAATTTAAATTCTACTCTAAAAACAATTCCTATTTGTAAATTTCAAGAATTTTCGTGCATCAATTTTTGTAATCGGGAGCTGTGTAAACTGGTTAAAACTGTTTTTAATCTGAGCAATGAATTGATGACGTGCTAAGGTTTAATTTAATTGTATACGCGAAAACACCAACGATCACAACGATCACAAACACGTAGTTAAGACATGCCGTACATGGCGGTGACTCTCACAAATTAAGGCTGGTTTCGATCCAAGGATGAACCAAAGAAAATCCATGTGAATCATTTAAAATTGAATTTCAATTAAAATAAATAATAGTAGACCTAATTTCCATACGCGTTGTTCAAATACAAAAAAAATATGAATAAAAAAATAATATATTTGCACTGACTGCCAACTATCGTTGAACACGTGGTCTAAATGTCAGGCTCATTTAGTCTCAATTTCAGGGGAGGGGAGGTTGACATTCAAGCCAAAGCTGTGGGAGTTTTTTTTCCCCTTTACGATATGTTTTTCCAATCTCCCTTCATGTAAATGTGACTACATCTAGGCCTATCTTTATTTCAACCTGTTCATCCATACTACATACAGTAAGCGTAATTTATAATATTTTCTAACCCTTTTCAGTGGCCGCGTTACCTAACGCGCTACTCTTGCAGTGGACTAGACTACCAATGATGGGAAGATCGAGGTTCAAATCTCGGTCAGATGTAATGAAGGTGGTTCTTCCAAAATGGTTTTCCACTCTTCTTCCATGAAAATGCGGATACACTTCCTCTAAATATAACCTTCCTAATCCCTAAAACCATTAGCGTAATTAGTACATAAACGTATAACCCGAACGGGTAGTAGGACGTGGTGATAATATATATATATATATATAGTTGCTATAACGTGAACGTTTGGTGAGACGCGGTGAAAAAAAGCAGTGGGTTCTCGGACCACTGGTTAAGAACCCCTGGTGTAGTATACCATGCAAGTGTGTACGAGAAGCTTCATTGAGAAGCCAACTCACGAACCAATCCGACAGCTCAGCCGATATTGAGATTTATTTTGATCGCCACATTTGTTCCCTGTGTTGTTTTACCCTCCCCCCCCCCTCCCTTTTCAAAAGTAGCGATCCATTCCGAGTTTTCAATTTGTACGACGTAGTTTATCATTGCAGGGCTATATTTCGTAACCAACAACAAGCGTTGAGTTATTGGTGTTTTTTTTTTGTTTTTTTGTTCTTCTACGTTTCTAGAATATCTCTTGATTGTTTGACCACGCGTTGGTTCTGATGTAACGTACGTTGGACTCACTATTTGAAGAGTTATTGTTTCTATACAGATCATTGTTTCCGTGGCTGAGGCCTGGGATTGATCTCAGGACGAGCCAATAATAAGGCTACTAACATTACAAGCTACGGCACGAGGGCTGAGTCTGTAACGATTAGAGTCCGTATAAACCACACGGGAAGTGGGTAGCTTTGTTAAATATCTTACTACTATTCTATTACGAATAGACCTATGTCAACTAGAAAATTAACTAGATCTACTTGCACGTATTTATACATCAAGTCCTGTGATCTTCATTTGTCACCTTTTATTTGATATAATCATCAATACCTGTCAAATAGTACTAATGAGATAATATCATGTTATCATGTTTGACCGCTAACACAAACACAAAATGTATTTTTATTAAAAGTTTCCCCAAATGTCCATTCATAAGATAATCAAGGTAGGTACAACACAGTTGAACTAGGCTTCGCATCTTGGTGCAGTATTATGGAGTCTTCATTAGGTAACAGTGGCATTGAAACCAGTGAACACATTCTATCATATTTATATTATTATTATTTAGCACCGCGTCTTACTACCTCTTAAACGCTTAAAGACCTGGTCAATTGTCGATGGAAGTGAAGAGTCGCATCAGCGCCAACCCCTGATTTACGGTATAGGAAGAAACCAATTGAGTTAATATACTTTGTCTTGGGCGGCTCAGTCAGTCCACAGTGTTGCCAGAACTAGCAGCACTTTAGAGCTCCCCCCCCCTTCCCTTCACCCAACCAAAGAGTGATATTGGATAGCAAGCAAACAAAACAAAACAATAATTCTCTGAAACCTTTTATCGCAGGTAGCAATAACCACTATATAGATGGGGAGGGGGAAGAGTCTAAACTCATTACTTGTACATAGCCATGACGAGATCTATTAGGGGATAGTACCTAAGATGGTCACAAATAGAAGGCAATGCATTTGTCAACTGGTTTGGTCTTTCATTGAAATTTATCCTGGCCAAAGGATAAATGAATTTGAAGTTTTCTAGCTCTCAGGTATGTTCATTCGTAATCAAATTGGGGTATGGTCTGGTTTGCCAGTGATAGGGAGGTCGGGCATCAAATCCTGTCCGGGTGTGTGTGTCTACAAAGAGTTATTTTTTCTATTTTTCCCACTCTACCTCCACGCAAATGTGGTTACAATGTCTCTAAATTTTATTTTACTATTTTCTATAGACTATTATTGCATTTAAATGGGTATAGATCTGACAAGTACGCAATAGAAAAAATGATAATATTAAGATGCGGGGCTAAGAATAAATATATAATGAAGTGATAGCTTAAAGCCTGCTCGAATCTATACCATGCAAGAACTGTGAATATACAGTAAATTACAAAATCAATAATTAAAAAAATAACAAATATTAATTAATACAATTTTATTTACTATTTAATAGTAAATATAATTGTATTAGTATGCATACATTTTTACATTGGATCAATAACTATACAAATATTTTAACGCTTTCATTACTAAAATATTATTTACGACACATAATGAAAAATAACAACTATACATTGGTAATATTAGTATAATGCAAATACAATCAAAATCGCAAATTACACTAATGAAATACTTATATTTATTATTATTATTATTATTATTATTATTATTATTAGCACCGCGTCTTATTACCCGTTTGGGTTATAAGCACTAACGCTAATGTGCAATGGTAGGGTGATTGTGAGATGAAATTGAGGACCTACAGTTCAACGTGGGATCCAAACCACGGTGGAGGCCTGGCATTCAACACATTCGCAAGTTGTGATTAATACACGTCTTGTCAGAGGTGAAGGAAGGGTTTGGCAATTAGATAAATCTGTACCAAGGCCCGGGATTGAACCCCGGACCCCAGCTCATAAGCCCGACGGCTTACACCTAGATCGCCAGGTCACCAGATACCTATATAATTATTTACTGAATAATTAAGGTCTACTAGTAGCAAGTGTTGGTATTTAATGTATTTATCTACACCAGTACGCTTAGAGGTTTATTTGGGATACGGAACTGACAAGGAGATCCCGGATAGTTCAATAGGTACAGAAGTTAGCGAGTAGAGCTGAATGACCAGGGTTCAAATCCCTGTTCTTTCGTAATTTTTCAATCCTTGCACAATCACTCCATCAGAATGTCATCTGAAAATACATATTGGTTTCATTTAAAATAGTTTAAAAAGTTCTATGGTGGGACTCATTATACGCATCATTGGTTACGCAGACTGAACGTCAAGTTCCTCTAGTCTGATTTGCTGTTCACAGTAAGGTCCGTATTCGAATCCCGGGAGGATTTAATGAGTGTCTTTTTCTAAACGGATTATCACTCTTCCTCCACACAAATATAAGTACACTTTCTCTAAACTCTACCTTCACCATCTTTACACACCCTTTGAGTATTAATTACAAGTGTGTCCAGCCCGGACAGGTTTTAAGACATGGGAGGCAGGGGGGAGGGGGGAGATTTAGACCTACAAATGCATTTCAAAATTGGAGTTTAGGCCAGGGAATGTCTTTGTAACATCTTGGGGTCACTCGAATATATAAGCTATCAACTGTATCAACAGTAAGTAATGAATAAATTAAAGTACACAAGGCCTTTATGAAAATACGAAAGAAGTTATGACTGGAATTCAAACCCCGATCGCCCCTTCATCGGAAGTCCAGTCTCTTGCGAGAGTGATGCCTAGCCTTTCCTGCATCTACAAATTGAAGATTCTGTTTTGTTAGGTTGGATAATATTGACATAGGTCTGTCATAGACAGGACTAAATACTAAAAGCGCAAAAGAATGCTAAAATAATTTAAAATACTTCACAATGATTATTTAAAGCAGTGTTATCTGTGAACGAGAACAAAATACTACTCATATGTCATCCAAAATACTTTATCAATAAAACTTTCACTCTGGTATTCTTTTTATCATCGAGTATTACTATCCGTTTGGGTTACTAACCTTTTTGCTATTGAATACAAAATAAACAAAACTATTTTAATCTTGATAGTATAATTGTTTTTTAAATATAACTAAGTAATGTTTATTACTTTATAATACTTACTTAGTCTATGTAATTAGGAACTCGAGAGTTCATTGCCACACTTACTAAAGTACGCCACCTATACTTATCTTGAGCTAGTCATATCCAATCCATCTTATTACTCATGAGGATCATATATAAAGATGTATACTTGTTTTGGGGGAGAAATTCAGCTAATAGTTTACTGATGACTTTTTTATTTTATTTTAGTAATTTGTTCAAATTGGGTAATTGTTAAGCTTTTTGCATTATAAATAATATATATATATTTATTTGTTTTTCTAAAAAAAATAATTTATTAATAGTAGTTAACTAATTACTGAGTTTTGTAGCGTTAGTTTTTTTTGAAAATGGCTCTAATGATTAGGTTCAAAACTGAAAACCGGGGATTATTTTGCATTATCAATATTAATGTATCTTTATTTATATAAAATAAATTAACTTAAGGGTTGTTTAGCTACAGTGAATGATATACATTTTTTAAAAATTGATCTTGAAGATTGAATTAAAATTATTAGTTTTTTCATGATAACATGATAATAAATAATTTTTGGGGTGGTTCACAAATAATTTATTTTTGAGAGTTTAAATTTGGTTGAATAGCCATATTTGAACAATTTGGTTTAAAATTTATTAATAAAGAGTGTTTATTGGGAGTAACAAGATGATTTGTTTGTTTTGATGAGGAAAACATACCTAAGGATAGATAGTTTAGTCAAAACCTATTTTTGAAAATTATCTTTGAATCTATAATACTTACACAATATGAGAAAGTTTGTGCGATTGTGTCGTACCATTATTTACTATACTATCTCATATATTTATTTTAATTTCATTGTTATGTTTATTTTATTTTAATTGCTTACCAGTAGCTAAAAATATAATGGAAGCTACTATTGGTGAAATGTTTGAGTGACACATTTAATTTCATTTCACCCCCTTCGGTGGCCGCATGGTCTAACACGCTACTCTCGCAGTAGACTAGACTGACGATTCCGGGGAGATCGAGGTTAGTATCTCGGTCGAGTGTACTGAAGGGTTTTTCCAAAATGGTTTCCCACTCTCCCTCCTCGCAAATGTGGGTACACTTCCTATAAATATAACCTTCCTAGACCCTAAAACCATGATCGTAATAAGTACATAAGCGTATAACCCGAATGGGTAGTAAGACACAGTGCTATAGTAAATAATTTCATATCGAATTATTTATGTTGGCCATTCGTGCTTTTTTACACAATATAATATAGTGTATGTGTTGCATATATGTATGTAGTACACTATTTGACAAAAATCTTTTTTTGTTTCTTTAAAAATATATTTCTGTCCATGTAATGTGTATTCCAAATAGCTTTCATATTACTAAGTAATTTTTTTTAGGGCTGATTGTATGATGTATACATTTTTTATTTCTGAATGCTGCTTATAGCATCATATAATGTAAAATATTTTTATTTAAAGATAGGGGGTATATGTATACTTTATGATCATCTCTAAAACCGTCTTCACAACTCAAGTTTGTATTTGTTTAACTAATCTAAAATTCGCATAAGTAAATTGATTAAGTTTTATTAGTTTTACTTTGTAAAACCTTTTGTATATTTTCCTATTATTGTGAGTCAAAAGTTTTACAAGTCAAATGGAAAAAAGATATATATATAAGATACACTTTTTTTTTTAAAGTTTGGGACCACATAGAACGTTAGAGCCATCATAATCTTGAGGCCGAAAATGTCCATGATTACCATAATTCTTTTGGCTTATGAGAAAATAAAAAAGTTAATATTTTTAATCAATATTATTCTAAATAATGTTAAATACAGTAAAATTAAAAAGCTTAAAAACAAAAATATGTCTGTATTCAATTATATAGATTTACTATTACTAACTAATGTTCATATATATTTTCGGGTTTGGATTATACACTAATATGTTTTTAATATAATAATATGTGCTATTTATTCAATGTGAACAGTTAGTAAGATGAAGGGCTTAGAAAATATAAAAACATTTTCAATTAATGAGTTAAAAAATAATATTCAATTATGTGCCCACCACGCTCAACGAATACATTTTAGAAATTGGTTTGAATCAATAAATATTTTCTTGCTCCTACTGTCAACTTAAGGCCTCAACCTAAACTAAAATACCTATTACCTTTCTAAAGGGGTGGGGGTTGAACTAAGCAAAGAGAGAGGAAAGGAACAATAAGTGCATTGGTCTCATAACCCAGCTCCCGTGCGTGTGTGTGCGCGCGCACACACACACACACACACACCTCAGCCCATGAACTTTTAAAAATTACTAGATGTTTGTGGATTTCTGTCTGACTATTCTAGCGCCTTAAATATCGATGCTTAAATTGTACACCTACCACTCTCAGGCGAATACATTGATTCCTATTTATGATTTAAAATAGTGGGAAAATAATTTTAAAGCTTCACAATATTGGAATAAATGGTTTGTTTCGTCACTTCTAAAACGATCGTGGCAACGCTGTAAATGGAAGACCCTCGTAAATTGCTAAACGGTACAAGTAGTTCCCGGTATTCCTACAAGTAGCGTTACACTACGGTTACCAAACTATTTCAAATTTTAATTTTATAAATAAGCTTTTAAAGCTTAGTATTAAACTAATAAATTATTAATAAATAGCCAAAACAAGGAGAAAAATATTATCTAACCTTGTGATTGCTTCTTTTTCCAAAATTAATACATACATCCATATTAATCTTGTTAAAGTAGTTATTTTTTTAAATAAAAAAATAGAACACTAAATAAAAATTCTAATCCAAGAAAATTGAAGTAAAAATAGTTCTGCTTTATATAGTAAAATTCAATTTTGAATATTTAACTTAATGATATCATTATAAGCAAAATAGTACGAGGATGAAAATGTGATAATTTTCATTGTATAGTTTAATTAATATGATTAGTAAAAGTTATACAGAGTCTTTGTTCTAGATAATACAAATCCCTTTTCATTGGTGAAAAACGATTCCAAATCCATAGAACGATTTTGTCACAATATTTTATTTTGTAATACCATGTTTTTATGTGTTAACGAGTGTTGACCGAACCCTTAAGTACTAATTACGCTAATGGCTAGGAATTCGGAAGGTTGAATTTAAAGGAAGTGAGCCCGTATTTGCGTGGAGGGAGAGGGATTAACTATTTAGGAACC
>CABFWO010007281.1:0-26427 GCA_902155825.1 Timema genevievae
CATACTTCCTGTGTCAATCTACAACCTGAATTTATTGATAAAATCTACATTAACGCGAGCGAAGCCGCGGGCAAAAGCTAGTATATTATATAGCAAGGAGGTAGGTATGGTTTATTTCTACTACTATAGGTTTGTTAAAGGACACCCACAGTAACGAGACAGAAATAACTGAATACCAGCGTGCACTCACGGCAAGAGCTAGAACTATAATGAGCGCAGCTGCTGCTATCTACCGCTTCACAGTTTATTATATTGAAAAACACCATTATTAATCATTATGTAGGCTTAATGAATCACACATGTAACAGTTACCAAGCGTACCATTTTGAATCAGAGAGAAATGTACCCAAAAGGATAACACAACCTTCTAGGTCACAATAATTATTATTGACATAAAAAAAACATAACTTACAGAGAAATATAAATAAGACAAAAAATGAATATGTCTAGGACCTAAGTGCAATAGAAAGTGCACCCACACGTGACTATCACAGCCTAGTCTCGAAGATAACTTTCTAAAGCTAACATTCGGATACAAATGATTAATAAATAGCTAACAATTTTTTATTAGGATATATTCTAGGCAGCACGACCCGAGTAAACGCTGATCCCATAAACCTTCAATGTTTCTTAAACTCCCTTGATATAATTTACCTCTCATCCTATTAATGCTCACTAGAAACAGTCTAAACAGTTTTAATTATTAGACAGGAATGTTCTATGAGCCAATAGGGTAAACAGAAATACGAAACTCTGACCATGGTTTTTTTTAATAGCAAATATAATAAATCTTTCAAATCAAAAACTATTCCATATTTGAAAGTCAAATATTTAACAAGTAAGTTGATGTACATAAATGAAATAACTAAGTGCAAATAAAAATGACCTCAGCTCTATCTGATTGGGAAAAACAGGTACGGCGTTGTTTTGAAACTAATTGTCCTGAGACATGAACCAAATCATAATAATATAATACCCTTCTCACAATAATTCTCTAAACCAAATAGATCAAAGGCATGGGGCCGTTACGTAAATGTACGTTGTCGCCAACCGACAGTGAAAGCAAGAAAATAAAATGCCATTAATGACTAACGCTAGGTTCACAACAGCCAATTGAGCCTTTCTCCAAATTCCTACAAAAAAATAAGTTTATACCCATAGGAAATAAATTCTAGTCTTTTCATAGGTGCTAACATTACAACAGAGATACAATTACTGTACGAAGAATTTCATTCATTAAAAGACAAAACATAAGATGGCCCATTGCACACAACGTGCAAACACCTTAACTCCTAATACGTCCTAGACGTACGCACCCAAAGAGGTTAAATAGGATACAAGCTATGTAGTACCACCAGAGCGAACTTTCAGCCCGTGATTAAGAGTCCTATATAGGCTCATAAAGTGACGTATTTTGGAGACATTGTTCTAGGGTTATACCTAGTCGTAAGTATGAGCTATACATTAAAAAAAAATTCTTCAATAAAATAAAGGACTATTACATGAATCTATGTGTTAAGAATGTACTTGATTTATTACTTTTTCCTTTAAAAAATCGTCAAATAGGGTGTTTTTAGCATAATTTTTCCAAAAAAGAATACCTGGAAACATGGATATAGATTCATAAAAACATAGGCTACAAAATTCTGAACAAAGTGGTGTATTAATATTATATAATCACCGCTGAAAAACTTCCCAAATTTACCTAAAACGAAAGACGTTTTCTTGTAATTTTGAATCCGCCTGGAAGCGCGCTCTTGCAGCTCCGATTCCTAACCGACCACGTGGAGCTTAGGGTGAGGGAAGGAGACCCAGCAATAGCAGGTAAGGTGACAGAGGGGAAACAAACGTCTTGCTGGATACAGTTGTTTTGAAGCGGCTGGCAGGTTGTGCTGGTCCCCGTTATTTTTAATTTTACCTCCGATTTTTCGGGTTTTTTTTCTTCCAGGTAACACTGGTGCACAACATGCGTTGGATATTTCCTCCCAAAAATATCATCATACAAATATGAACAGCTTTTTGCGATTTTCTAACAATTTACTATTTGTGAGTAAGATTCTTTTTGCACACACAGATTAAAGAAAATGTCTTAGACTTCTGGCTTGGATCCCAGCCCTGTCATAATCGGTATTTTATAACTGACCTGAATATTGGAATCATGGCACTGGGTGGTGGTTTAAGAATCGGTCTTCTCTGAGTGCTTTGGTTTAGTCTCACATCTTCATTCAAGCACAACTCCAATCTCATTTTATTCCTCAGCAACTCGCGTCATCACCTTATGATTAGGGATAAAATAATATCTTTCCTTACCTTCCCAACTCTCTTTTTTTAGGCACCACGTTTTACTACCCGTTAGGTACCCGTAGAACGTAAGGGCCTACCGATTTTGCCGGAAAAGCTATTTTCACATACTTTCCAGGGTTCCTTTACATGCCAACATCCAACATGGGACCGACAACTTTACTTCCCTACCAAAGAGATTTGTGCTATGGATTGTTATCGCTCAAGAAAAATTCGTCAAACCCGGCTGGGCTTGAACCCACGAACATCAGATCTTAAGGTGAGCACTTTACCCCAAGACCATCATGATCGACAGTAGTTTATTAATATGTTTTCTGTCTTATTTGATCCACCAATGGAAAATCATCAATTTCAAATCCAAAGAGAAATTTTAGGAGATATTTCAACTTGAATTCCAAAAGGAAATATTAAAAGCCCCGCTTACCCCACGAATATCACCTAACTTTGGTAGGTAATACAGCTCGAGCAAGACGTTGCATCTTGTTGCGGTTTTCTACATTCTACTTTGAGCCAAGCGAAACACTTTTACCATATTTTAACAACAAAAAATCATTATTTTAAAATTAACAAACTATTAAACTGATCCCAATTTACATTATTGCTGAGTTAAGAATTCAGAGAACCGCACTTGGGCACTTTTTATGGTTCGAGAGTAGTCTTGTATCTAATTTCCCGGTTAACCGGGCTTGAGATGGACTCTTAAGC
Source organism: Timema genevievae (assembly GCA_902155825.1). Taxonomy (NCBI): domain Eukaryota; kingdom Metazoa; phylum Arthropoda; class Insecta; order Phasmatodea; family Timematidae; genus Timema; species Timema genevievae. The sequence continues at coordinate 3,007 of CABFWO010007281.1, forward strand.
CTGTTATAACGATATACGAACATGACGTAATTCTTCAAATTATGTAATTAGTATTTTTTTTATTGGAGGTAGTGAAGTCTACCTTTTTATATACTTTTTTTAAACACCGCGTCTTAACACCTGTTCAGGCTCAACTCATACATGATAATTACTATAATGAGGTATGGATGAGGAAGGAAGCATTTTAGAGGTAATTTGCCCACATTTGCATGGAAGGAGAGTGGGAAAGCATATAGAAAAACTCAGTAGACCTGACCGGTATTCGAATTCCGATCTCCCCGTCAACATCAGGCTGGTCTAAGACGAGAGTGATGCATTAGACCATTCTACCAATGAAGTGGGCTACAGCTTTTATAACTAGCATTAATAATGATAGTATCATAGGCTACACATTTAATACTCTTAATAAAAAGGAGTATCGTGGTAGAAACAATATTGGAATGTTTCTCTTCGCGTTATTTAGGTCTACGAGAAGAATACACGTTGCTTGGTGAATATACAGGCCAGATCAGTGCAGACAGACCTTGAGAAGGGAAAAAAGGCGCGGGTTTTAAAGGGGAGCTACTTGTCTAGTCAATTTATTTGTAAAAAACAAAACCGTAATGATACTAAAGAGTTTACTCTTGTGTTTGTCACGATGGCTTTAGCTTTACAACACATTTTTCGCACGTCTGAAGGGCATCGTCAACAAGGTGTTCACGAAGATATTTTCCAGTAAGGCACTACCTATTTATAATAACAATTAACGACAGAAAACATTTGTATAATACTATCACTTCATGTTTGGTGCTTTATATGACGCATCTATAGCCTGTGGGTTTAACAGTTTGTAAGGAAATATTTCAAGGTTAAGATATATTTTATAACTAGAAAATATTTTTTTCTAAGTCCTAAACTTATCAATTATAGCATTGCGAGTTTTCCCAAACAATTATTTTACACAGAGACTAAATAATTGTTAATTTCAATACTATTTATCATAATATTATATAAAATAGTTGAAAAACAACCAAAATTCACAGAGCCTTTTCCTAAAATTATATTTGATTTGCTGTTTTAAGTGTCCTTAATTTGTACGTACTGTACATAATATAAACGTTTTTCAATTAATGCATTTGCATAAATTGGCAACACAGTTTATTTACCAAAAAATTTTCGTTTTAAAAAGAGATTTTTGGAATCACACATCTAACCCTAAAATAAGGGATAGTTTACTTGAAGGCAAAAATATAAGAATCAATGTTTTCAAAATCGGCTCAAATTATTTTGATTAAAATACGTATATCAGCCCTGTTCCACACTACAAATGTAATGGCACATCTTATTTTCCCGTGATAGTGACTGTGAGGACACTTTACATAAGAGAAAATTTCCAACTTTAATCATATCTCCACAGCTCATTGAGATACAAAGTAATATTTTATTGCTTTATTAAAAATAGAAAAATTTATTTGAACGAAAATTTTACGAGATCAATGTTTTCCTAGATAAAGGGATATATATATATATATTTATGTATTTATATATAATAGAGCTTTGGTAAATGGGGAGTTGAATATGGACAAAACCAATAATATGGGTCTATGTGTAATGTGTGATGTGTATATTATTTCGTGTATTCTCTTTAATTAAATTCAATGCTCCTTTTTTATTCATTATATTTCTATAACAATGTAAGTCATATTATTTCGTTTCACTTTTATTATGCTCGATCTTAGGCTGAGATTATTGCTTTGTATATAATGGATTCCGTTATTTTGTGTACTCAGTTTTTTGCTATACTTAGGCAATGATAAGTAATATTTTTATTTTTTTAAATTTTTATTTTCTTATCTTTATTGATTACCATAGTTTGTTATCCCTGGTCTGTCAACTACAGGGGTAGCTGGTTGATGTCTCAGCAAAGTGTTTTCTCTGGGCGAAGTTGTGTTCAGATACCGGTCTCATGGGTCGTGTCGGTAGGGGTAGGAAAAATATAGGCGAGAGTGTTCCAGCAACGTGAGTCGCGGTGGGAGGTAGGGTGACGGTGGAAAGAGAGAGGGTTAAGACAGTATTGCTCCTTCGTAACGTAAGGCAATTTATTATCTCTTTTGAATATGTGACACACCAGGGTTTGTTGGCCACTCTAATCTGAGCGCGGAACCACCGTGTTATATACTATCCACTGCTACCTGGCCTTGTCCAATGGGAGCAAAAGGGAGCTTCCCATTAACTCATGAGAATAGTGTCCGCCACATCACATCACATCACATTAGCATGCTATGTTGTACCCTGAAGGGGAGCACGTGAGCAAGTTCCAACACGTACTGACCAATTGGTCACACCGTGTGGTTTCGGAATATAACAGACTGGTTGTCACGTTTCGCGAAGTTTCTGAAACAAAGAAAAACATATTATTAATATTGGTGGGGGAAAACAAAAAGTATGTTGAGAAACCAAATAAGGGTTTTTAGAGTTGGTGTGGAGACACTACTCTATGGGGGGGCTGGGTGAGAGCCTCACAAGCCACTGTCTGACACATCTCGCTTATCCTAGTAGGGCTTTGGGACGTCGATGGCACCCTCCAGTGTCGATGACGTAACTCACAAGCTCCTGGATAAGAGAATTGGTGGCACCAGGAAGTCTGTCGTAGAAGGACTGCACCAGCTTCCGAAAGTGGTCCTTGATGATAGGAATATCCAGATCGCGATACAGAGTCTCATTCCGAACATACCAAGGTGCGTCTACAATGGCCCTCAGACACCCGCCCTGGAACGCCTGCATCCTCCTCATATACGTGTCTGCCAGGTGGCCCCAAGAGGGACACGCATAGTCGAGGATCGGTCTGAGCAGCTGCTTGTACAGTGTCGGACCGTTCCTAGTAGACAGGGTGCTACGACTGTTAAGCAATGGGCCTAGGATTCCCAGCCTTTGCCTCGCCTGGTTGAGTCTCTCGATGCAGTGGATTCGCCAGGTCAGTCTTGTGTCCAGCGTAAGTTCCAAGTACTTAACACTGTTCACCCATCTGATCTGTTCTCCGAACAGCCGGAGTGGGGCCGGCCTCTAAAACTTTCTTTTCCATGTGAAGAGCACTGCTGCGCTCTTATCCACGTTAATAACTTGTTCTCCAGGTGGTCAGCCACCCCTAAAACTGCGTCAGTTGGGTCTGGAGTCACCTCTCCACCAGCTGCCCTCGCCACGACTCCGCTACTAGTGCCGTGTCGTCCACATACAGTGCCAACTTTGTGTTTGGGGATTTAGGACTGTCGTTCACATACAGACTTAAGAGCACCGGGCCCACGAGGGAACTCTGCGGAACTCCAGCCTGGATGCTTCTGACTTGGGAAGTGGCGTTCCCAAAGGTAGTGGAGAAGGTGCGGTGGGATAGATATGATTGAACAACCTTAACTAGGTAGAAGGGTAGGTTCCGGGAGAGGAGTTTGAAAAGGAGACATTCATGCCAAACACGGTCGAAGGCCTTTGCCACGTAGAGAAAGACAGCGCCAGTCAGCCTGTTGATGTTGAAGTTTCTCGTGACCTGCTCCATGAGCCGGATGAGTTGGTGAGACGTAGCGTGTCCCGCCCGAAAGCCGAACTGCTCGTCCACCAAGATGCCCGCCTCGCGAACATGTCAGGTCAATCTAGTCAGTAGAATTCTCTCTAACAACTTTCTCAAACAGTCGAGCAAGCTGACCGGTCGGTAAGACGATGCTAGGGCCGGGTCCTTACCCGGTTTATGAAAACAGAGGACGTTGACGTGCTTCCAAAGCTGAGGGAAGTGACTCAGGAGCAGGACGGCGTTGAATAACTCCACGAGGAAGTTAATCGCCTCCAAGGGCAACTTTCTGAGGACCGTGTTATTGATGCCGTCGTGTCCGGGGGCCTTATTTAGTCTTAGAGCCGCTAACGTCCGCAACATTTCTGTCGCCTCCGTGGGTTCAGGTTCATCCAAGGGTCTGTACGAGACTGCACCGATGATCTGAGCCACGTGCGCAATGTGTACCGGGTCTGATGGGTCGTCAGTCGGTACAAATTGTGCCTCTAAGTGCTCAGCGAGAGCATCGGCCTTCTCCTGGTCGGAGTTGGCCACCCCGTTACGAGCTACAATAGGCAGCCTTGGTCTGAGGACCCACATCAAGTTCCTCATCATGCGTCACAGGGACCTGTCCTGTACGCAAAGGCTCTCAATTTTGTCCTCCCAGACACTGTTCCGGTATTCCTATACCATCTCGCGAACCGCATGGACTTTGCGACTCTAGTTGGCCTTGTCTACCGGATCCCTCGAGATTTGCCAAGCCCTCCTCAGCCGATTTTTCTTCCGGACGTGCCTTAGTATAGAATCGGGCAAAGAGGCCTGTGGCGCCCTCTCAGGACGGTGCCTTGGTGTCGAAGCTTCGAGCGACCCTTTGATGGCGGAAGTTATGAACTCTGCACCGCGATCGATTTCCGCTGCTGTTCGAAAGGTAGGGGTAGGGGTAACTTGTCCCAGTTAGTGCGCTTAAGGTCGGGTTTTTCGGGAGGGTCTATGAAGGACACTGCGCGTCCCAGGTTCACAAGAACGGGAATTGTGATCCGAGTCTAGCTCAGCTAGAGACTTCAGCACCAACCACCTTCTGATCCCTCTGGAGACAACAAAGTCGAGGACGTCCGGGAAACCAAGGGGGTTGTGAGGGAATCGGGTAGGGGTTGGGGGCTAGAAGCCACCAAGCCGTGCAGATATATGACGTTGCAGAGCAATCCACCGTGAGCGCACATAATCCTAGAGCCCCATGAAGGGTGTTTAGCGTTGAAGTCACCACCGATTAAAACAGGTGTGGTACCTTAAAGCAGCACCTCCATGTCATCCCTCGTAGCCCGGTCGAACCAGCGGTAGGGAGGAAAATATATGGAAATAAGTCGCACTGGGCCGGTAGAGGTCACCAGTTGGATGGCCGTTGCTTCCATGTGTTGGAGGGGAGGAAGCGAGATGACGTAATGGTCAGGTCCCCTTCGGACCAGGACAGCCACATCCCCCGCTCGGTCTCTCTGATGGCAGATGAACTCTGCTAACGAGAACCTCATTGCGGAGTACAAGTGGGTTTCTCCCAACATCATTACATCGACACGATGCTTTGCCAGTAAACTTTCAAGCTCAGCCTTCTTTCCCGCGACTCCATTGGCGTTCCAGAGTGCGACCGTGAGCTCCTTCAACACTGCTGGTCTCTATTCGGGTGCACTGCCATGAGAAACCAGGTAGAGGATGATGTGCTCCATGACCAGGTGGCTTCGGTTACTCCTCGGAGATTCCTGGACCTTCCTCAAGAGACTCGATGAAAAGTCCCATGGATCCAGACCCGGAATGCCACTTGAGAAGCTCAATACAAGTTTTGAGCTTTGCAGCATAATTCTCTGAGGTAAGGTTGGGTGTAGGGGTGGTATGGTCAGCAGGGATAGGCATGGGGAGTGGTAGGAAAGGATTCGTAGGGTGCGAAGGGGTGGGGAGAGTGGTGCAGGGTGCGGGGGAGGGGAGGGTCATGATTGGGAGAGGAGCGGTCTTGGACGGGTCTTCAACCGAAAGGGATGAATCTGATGCCACCGGTTCTAGTAGGGTGGCTTTGGCAGGTGCCTCGGCCTGAGTTGGAGGGGTTGGTCTCCCTGACAGCGCACTGGCAAAAGATTGCACCTGTGGCTTTGGTGTCGGAGCTGAAGTCACAGTCACCTTCCGTACCGCAACGTGCCCCGAGGGCTTCTGACCTTCGCTTAGGCCATCCGTCATCCCTTCTTGAGCCCCGGAGGAACGCACAGTCCATGCCACCCGCAAATACTTGTACGTGGGACAGTCCCGCCACGGCGAGGAGTGGGCTCCCGAGCAGTGCATGCACTTCGGGGGAGATCGTCTCTCCTCCGGGCACCAGCCCCTCTCGTGGTCACCACCACAGAAGCCACACTTAGGATTAGCACGGCAATCCCTCCATACATGACCAAACCGGAAACAGTTATTGCACTGAACCGGGCCGCCAGGAGACTTGTACTTCTCCACCCTGACGTGGAGCCCGCACAGGACTGATATGGAGTACAGCCTTGCGGTTTGCTCCCCAGAAGTCAGAGAGATAACGAATTTCGGCAACCACCGCCTTTCTTCGATATTCTGATCCCGTTTCCACTGGGAGAGCATCTGGGTGATGTATTTCACGGGGAAACCCATCTCCACCAGCTCATTCTGGATGTCTCCAGGGTTTGTCCGTGCCAGGAGTCCCTTCACCATGACCCTGACCTGTCACTCCCATCCCAGCTCGTAGGACCAATGCTGGATCCCCAAGCTTGGAAAGAACTTCTGGAGGGCGCGGTAATCTTCCTCCAACCCGCACTGGAGGCGAACTCTATTCCCCGCCTGCTTACCACCTCCACAGGCTCTCGAACATTGGTTTGGATGGCCCTCGCCACCTTGGAGTAGTCCTCCACATCACACAAGATGATGGGAGGGATCTTCCCCTTGGCTTTGGGAGCCAGCCCAGAACCACTAGTACCAGGCTGGGGTGAGGCACGGCTTGCGTTGTTACCCTTAGGTTTCCGCCGCTTCCCACCTTTACCCAACGCTGGCGCACCCTGGCCCGGGCCACCGTTCTCTCCGCTCTCATCACCAGAGCTGCCACCTAAATGGTTAGGGTTGCCCCTCGGTAGCTTCCTGGTGTTGCCGGCCTTACCCCTTCGGCGGAGTCTTACGCTCTGAATTCCCTCAGAAGAACACGTAAGGGAGGCAGGAAGACACCTTGCACACCCCTGTGTGTCCACCAAGCGGGCCAATAGAAAGATAGAACACGTCACGGACGGCAACGAGAACATGAAGTGTGGAGCGGTCCAGGCAGTAGAGAAGTAGAGAGGGTGGTTGGCGCGTTTTGTGCAAGTACTGAGAAAAGACGCAAGGACTGAACAGTAAGGCACAATAAGTTGTTTCAGAATTAATTTTTACTTTTCTCTTTTGATCTTTTGTAAACGGTATTTTCGTACATGAGACATGGGAGGTACCTCCCAGTTTCCTGATTATAAGCAAATCGCTTGATTTTAACGTAATGAAGCAACCAGCCCCGTGATGTAGTGGTCAGTGCACCTGGCTACTAGCCTAGGAGTTCCGGGTTAGATTCCCGGCTGGTGCCATGGGTAGTTTTCTCAAAAGGGGAATTATTCCAATGATCACCAGGGTTTTTTGCTTAGTTAGACTTAAGTTAGGTTTAGGTGTTTCCACTGGTTCCACATCCTCATACTCACTATCACCATCACCTCATCTCATCGGGTCATGGGAAGAGACCCACGGAAAGGATGTACAATAATTAGGACGTTCGAGCGTTCCTTGGATAATAGTACATTAGTAATGGCTAATCTCTCCACAAACTGGGCTACGATTAATGTAGCCCAGATGTGAAGTACAGTCAACTCTTGATTCTACGACCCCGGGAATAACGTTCCTCTCGAATTAACGACCCTTTTTTGGGGAACCGTGAAAAATGTGGGGAAAAAAGGTCAAAAATTTTAAGGAAATCGGCCGTAAAATGTGTTTGTTGCACTTGCGATTATTTTTGTCAGCGCTGTATTACTAGTAGCTGGGGTAGGTCAGGTATAAAAATAGACACCACCCTATCGATGCCAGCAAATAGCACTTGACTCTGTCCACCCCCCTCCCACAAGTAAGACAATGTTTCCCTGCACGCGACTGCCGCTACATCACGCGCCAGGCTTGTTTTTGCCATTGTTATTTATATTCTAGATTTGGTTAAGTTTTTGGTTTGATTTTGTGAACGATTTTGGACGACCGACGCTATTTTTTTTTAATTTGATACGAACTTATAATTTCGACGAAATGAGTGACGCTCATGAAGAAGTAGGAAATAATTCAGGAAGTGTATGAGAAGAAGATTACAAAGATGGAGATTACGCGTTGGCATGGCATCCCGAAGTCGACACTTTTCACGATTCTCAAAATGAGAGAAGAAATTGTGAATGTAGTGCAGAAGGAAGGCCACAATGTAAAGGCCAAAAATTTGAAGGGTGCGACGCACGCGAATCTGAAGCAAGCTATGCTGGAGTGGTTCAGCCAGCATTGAGAGCAAAACGTGTGTATAAACGGACCGATGATGCAGAGAAGGTCGATGAATTTGCCCTGAGGTTGGGTATAGAAAACTAGGTGTTCAAGTGTGTTGCTAAAGTGTTTAAAAGTGCATCACAGCATATCCAGACACAAGGTCATCGGTGAAAGCGCATTGGTCAACCCAACACCGGTGAAGGAGTGGATGCCCTTACTCCGAAACATACTTAGGTGCTATCAGCCTCAAGATGTATACAACGCTGACGAGCTGGGGATGTTCTACAACCTCATGCCAGATCACACTCTTGCTGTGAAAGAGGATAAGAGCAAGGGTGCGAAGAGGAGCAAGGAGCGCCACACCGTCCTTCTGTGCTGCAACATAGACGGCAGCGATAAGATGAAGCCCCTCATGATCGGGAAGTTCAAGAAACCCCGGGGTTTCAAGGGCAACATCCTGCCTTGTGACTATGATTTTAATAAGAAGGCACGGATGAACTTGGGGTTGTTCACGAGGTGGCTTCAAGGCTTCGATTTGAAGATGGACGTCGCAAATAGAAAAGTCGTGCTCTTCGTCAACAATTGCCCCACACATCCTGCTCTCGACAAACTCAGGAACATCAAGCTGGTGTTTCTGCCAAAGAACACCACCAGCATGCTTCAGCCCCTGGACCGGGGGATAATCCAGCAAGTGAAGGTGAAGTTCCGCGAGATCTTGTGCAGAGTATGGTGTGGAATCATGACATGGGCAAGAAGGTCAAAAAGTGGGATGTGTTCAGGGCCATGGAGGGAATCGTCACCAGTTGGAGGGTCGTGAGACTGGTGGTAATCACCAACTGCTTCCGACACGGCCACTTTGTCCTACCAGTCAACAAAGAGACTGCAGTCTATGTGCTACCCACCGTTGCCAGCACCGAAGAACCAGACGTCCCACCGCTAGTGGACTCCAATTCTCAGCCAGGCCCCTACAAGGGACCGCAGCCTGAATCATCAACAGCACTCTCGTCTGCCCTCCTGACTTTCACTCAGCCATGCGACGAGAAAACATGGCGGATACTAGCCCCAGACTGCACGTATGAGGAGTACATAGCAGCAGACGATGACATCACATTTTGGGGCACCCTCGACGACGCCGATATAATCAGGGAGCAGCAGGAGTCCAGTATTGAAGAGGGGGAGGAAGAAATGGAAGAAGAGCCTGAAGACATCCCCACAGTTAAAGATGTTCTGAAAGGCGTGGATGTCTACTCAAGAGCACTTAAGCGCCAGGACGCTAGCGAAGAGCTGTGGTTCCAGTTCTATAAAGTGAAAGACTTTATCGAGCAAACTGGCGCTAAGAAGAAGCAGGCCTCCATAATGGACTTCTTTAAGAAATAGGTAGGTATTTTTTCATGTGTTGTCTAAAAAAAGCAATTTTTGCGTATAAGGGTCGGGGGTGAAATAAAATCAGTTAACATTCCAATAACGACCCCTTTGAAATAACGACCCTTTTCCAGGGAGCCGTGAATGGTCGTAGAATCGAGAGTTGACTGTATTACTATAACGTAAAAAAGCAAGAAAGTCTGTGTGATGCGCAGTTTTTATCAATTTAAAGCCTAATTTATTTAATTATATAAACATACTCAATTTAGCTATTCATCGCTAAGCGTTTACACTAAAAATGTATTGTTTATGTATGTTTATCCTTTATATTGTATTTTTAAGGCATGTGAATAATTATTACTTAATTATATAAACATAAGTAATTTGTACCAAATATTTATAGTCTGATAAATAAATTTGTAAAATATAAGTGGCCCCAGTGTTAATTTTTGAAGTATACCACAAGACAAACTATTTTGGATGAAGCAATGCTTTCAATATCTATTTGATTCTTCCTCAAATCTGGATCTTGAATATTCTTTCGGAACTTGAAACCAAATTCTAATCCTCGAATCTTTAAAAATTTACAGTTTTGGTTAAACTTAAATTATTTCAAATTTAATCAAGAAAATTTGTTTAAGCCTTGGTGTTTCTGACCGATACTATTTTGTTCGTCATATACATTACGTCATAAACGACAAAGAGAACGCTTTATTAGTACATTAATAATCTTAATACAATTGTGTCATGTTTGTGATTTTGTTATTGTTACAACTACTAAAGTCTGTATAATTCCTTTTACAAATTTCTTAAAATTGTTATAGCAGTATAAGGTATTCATATTGGATTTGAGATGAATTTTTGAGATTTTTTCTCAAATCTCTAGAATACCATAGTGTTCTAGGGATTTGAAGAATCGAGAACTCAGGCATTCAATACCTAATATATCATATATATATATATATATATATAAAAGATATAAAAATAATATATAAACTTAACATTTAATATATATAGATATTAAAATTAAAATTTAACACACACACAAATATATGTATGTACATACTGTATAGCATTTTATGTGTATATATATATATATACGTTAAATAATATATATATAATTTTAAGTTCCCTCTAAGATGTCTTCACGTACCCCAGGTTGATAACTACTGATCTAAAGGTTATGGAGTATTGGATCCTCTCGACTCATGTCAGGCCCACTCCACTCAGTTCATGTCAGGCCCACTCCTCTCGGCCCTTGTACACCGCGCGCACTGTGGCGGAATAGACGATCAGCAGCCATCAGGTGAAATGGGCACTTCAAACAAAAGGAAGCCGTAGCTCTGTGGATCCGATTTATGGTGTAGTCCCATTTGATAATGTTCTTCGGACTCTTTTCTACAGGTGCTGAACGGATCTAATATGAGCAAGCCTGACCTGAACGAACCTAGATCTCGACAAACGTAAGGCGTCACTCTCGTAATAGACTGAACCATCACAGAGGGGGAGATCAGATTTAAAGACCTATCCGGGTGTTCTAAACTAGATTGTTGCCTAGATGATTTCCCACTCTTCTACCACGCAAATGCGGGTACGGTTAATCTAAACTTAACTTTCCTCATTCCTGCCTCATTAGTGTAGATGTACAAATAGCCCGAATGGGAAGTAAGACACAGTACTCAAAATAAAAGTGCCACAATTTAATGTTGGTAAAATAGGTCACAAGGATAGAACACATGACCATTTCTGTGCGCTGTTGTTGTTAGTTGTGTCGAGGCCAGTCATTCTAATATTAGCTTTTCTTCCTTTCACTGATAGATGAGTGACCAAGAGAAAATATGTCCATAAAACTATGTAAATCGACTATGTAGACCTATTATCTTTGCTAGCAAACATTTATGTATTCCACCCTCACCTTTATCAACAACATTTTTTTTCTAACTGCTAGACATAACATCGAAATGATGCAAATTTACTCCCACCTGTGTTTGCGATGAATTATGTAATGGCTGACTGACATTGATACGTCCGATAAATTAAGGTGAGTCTGTCCTGACAGGACACCTGCGTTGAGACCATCACAGACCTCTACTTAGGTCACGCACTTTTTCTGTTGTGTTTTTTTTTTTGCAAAATTAGTTTGCAAAATTAGTTTGCAAAACATATTGTCATGCGATATTAAACCACCATTTAGTAGTTTGAGAGTCTGAAGATAACGTCCCAGCTTAGGGAGTCAATTCTGTGATCAAGCTCACGCTAAATTGGCTGTCACGGGAGGATCAAGATTCGAATCTAGGTTGGGTACACAGAGGATGGTTTCCCACACGTAATTTTCCCATCCTTTATATGCATTAAACTTACCCATTTTGGTGGCCTTATGGTGCAAACTTACTTACAGGATGGCCAAAAGAAAAATATAAAATAATTAGCAGGCCAAAGTTTTTTATTTATTATTTTTTCTGCGAAATTTATTTTAAAAAAATTCTAAATGCACATAATAGACTGAAATGAATAATTTTAGATACACAGAGAGAGCAAAAAAAATCATAATTAATCCTAGTTTGTTTTTAAGTTCGTTCAGAAGATTTATGAAGACGTGAGTGAAACTGGGAATGAGCTTCCAACATTTTTTTATTATCTGGGTTGAACTGTGAGGAGATGATTCGCAAGGGAAGAGACAGATGCTCATCAATAATTCGGTATCAAAGATCACTATTCCTAAGTTTCATGGCTGAAACACTTGTTCGTACGAATATGAAGAGGCAACATTGCCAGATATTTTTGGGCATTATTTACAAAGTTTGGAAATGTTAACTCTCACAATAAACTGGCCTGCTGATGATGGGAATAACGGGGATAAAATCCTGGTTGGATGTATCTACTGAGGTTTTTATGAATAGTTTTCCACTCTCCCTCCACGAAAATGTGGGTAAACTTATTCTAAAATTCAACTATTCTCATCCTTAGCACATTAGCATATTAATTACAGCCCCAGTGATGAGGGTGGATTTCCCTAAATAGTTTTCCCCACTTTCCTCCCCGAAAATGCGGGTACACTTCCTATAAATTCAACCTTCTCCTCTCTTGAAAATTATCGTAATTATAAAATATACTTACAAACCTAACGAGTTGTAAGACGTGGTGCTAAGGAACATTATCAAACAAGAAGTAGTTCTGTGCCGATGTGTTAGGGATGATGAAGGTTGAATTTTAGAGGAAGTGTACCTACACTTGAATAGAAGAAGAGGGGGAAAATATTTAGTAGGAATCACCCTCAATAAACCGACCGAGATTTGAACCTCGATATTGACGCTCTCCAAAATTGCAATAATACCAATATTTAAATATAATCAAAAGAAAGTATTTTAAAATTATATATTTTTATTATATCAGGTATTAAGCTTGCAATTTATGGTGCAACTGACTTATAAATAAAAAATTGATTATTAAACTAGAATAGACACAGCACCCAGTACTCTGGCCGTCAAATGATCACTCTGAAAGAGGAAGCCCTATTTAAGAAAATATATTTTTGGGAATTATCATAATCAAATATGGCTCTATTTTATGTTGTACATGTCTTACCAGACATACGGCTAAGCCACATATACAGTAAACACTATTAAACTATGGATGAATTGGATATAATTTTAAGAAGTGTGTTTTATTAGCTTGTGAAGAGAGTGGGAAAACATTTTAAAAAAATCGCATCAATGTACCTAGCCAAGATTCTAACTCTAACCCCTAGCCTGTCCCTCACCGACAAACTATACAACACGAGACTGACTCCTAAGCCTGCGTGCCCACTGGTGTAGGTAATATCACCTTTAAACTGATTTAAATCTTCATACAAATGGAAAGAAAAGCCCTAAATATTAATATAAAAATAAGCTCCTACCAAATTAACTAGGTTTAAATAATAATAATAATTCTGTTATTATCTCCTAATAATCGTGATACAATCGACAAAGTAATTGGGTATACGCTAGATTGTTTTACTTTGATCCAGGAGGACGTACATCGATTCCAGGATGTTAAAACTTATTTTGTGCCACAATGTGTGTTACCGTACTCTTTTCAAGTGAATGCTGATGCAGATCCTTTATTACGATCTCTAACTTTTATTCCTGTGGCGTTAGATTAGCACGCATCTTTCTACCCACTATTAGTCTGTGCATTGACAAAACAAACATTAATTATCGTGATACTAGTAATTATAACAATAGTCTTGATTTTAAAAAGTGGAATTTTAGTAACTCTTAATAGCACCGGTGGACCTTCAAACAAAGGTGTCAGTCTCATCTAATTTAGTTTGCTGGTGACGAGGAGGTCTCGAATTGAATTTTAGCTGAGAATACCTAGCTAATCCACTTCAGGGGCTGCATGGCCTAAGGCGTCATTATCGCAATAGACTGAACTGAAGATGACGGGGAGATCGGTGTTCAAACCCCAGTCGGTTGCACTAAGGGTATTTTTCAATAAGTGGTTTTCCACTCTTCTTCCACGCAAATGTGGGTACAATTATTTTAAATTTAACCCTCTTGTCTCTAGCACATTAGTGTAATCCATTAGTGTATGACAAGATGAACAAAAATTAGTTTGACAATTTTCAGTAAATAATTTTTTTCTTTGTGTGCACTGCGTCCTATTATCTGTTTGTGCTACCAGTATATTTACACTAATGAGGGATGAGCAAGATAGAATTTAGAGGAAATGTACTCATATTTGTGTGGTACGAATGATAAAAAAAAACACTCAATACATCTGACCCGATAAGCTCATCTCTGTAAATCTAACCTATTGAAAGAATGATGCCTTAGACAATGCGACCGACGATGCGGCTTTATGAATTGTTCAGATAGCATTTGCATCAGTAACCTATTTCAAAATTGAATAATGAATAATCATCCCTAGTGTACAGGAATATAATTTATATAGCAAAGACAATATTTCCGTCCATTTCTAATGTGAAGTGCTTGTTATTTATTTGTATGTGATACTGAATAGTTAAGTTCATTGCCAATGTCAAAATGTCAAATTCGAAATGCCATGCATTCAATTGTTCGTTTGAGAGGTTTGTTTTTGTTAGAAAAAGATTAACTTTATAACGCCTATCACTTTTACTATCGATACAATGTCTTCTACGACCTTAGAGTAAATTTGTTTTATTTATAAGAGAGGTTGTTTAGTAATATGTACTAGCAAAAGTAAGATACTTATTTTAAAAAAATAAAACATTTCTCACGAAAATTAAATTAGAAGAAACATAAAAAAATAACTTTTACTATGGATTTTTATTGGTGTATTGTATCTTACTAATTATGTGGATTCCGCGCATATCCATACTGATGGAATAATCAATTAATATAAAGAGGAAATGTACCCACAGTTGCGTTGAGGGAAAGTTTAGAGATATATATTTTTTTAATTCCCCAGTCCAGAATTCGTACATCAACCTTCCCATCACTGGTAAAAAAGACCACATGTGTCTCACGCTTGAACCAACTGTCCACTGATGTATTTTTAGGGTACGTTAGTTTGTTTGTAAAACAAATTGGTAGATACTAATACCAAAAATAAAGAAGAGTTGCAGGAAATTATGGACCAAATGGTGGAGGTCGGGAGAAGATATGGCATGGAAATCAACAATGAGAAGTCAAAAGTGATGGTGATTTTAAAAAATGAAGAGCCGCTGAGAATCAAAATTGTCAACCAAGAGTTAGAAAACATAGAGTAGTTAAAGTACCTGGGAAGTTTGTTGACAGAGGATGGCTATTGCACCAAGGAAATTAGGTCGAGGATCACCATGGCCAAAGAAATTTTCAACAAAAAGAGGTTACTGCTGACCAGCTAGTTAAGTTTGGAACTGATGAAGAAACTGATGAAATGCTACATTTGGAGCATCGCACTCTATGGAGCAGAAACTTGGACCTATAAGCAGATAGAAAAGAAATTCTTGGAGACCTTCGCAATATGGTTTTGGAGAAGACTTGAGAAGATCAAGTGGGTGAGCAGGGTGACAAATGAAGAAGTCACAAGAAAATGGGTGATAAGATAACAATTTTGGATGTGATTCTTCTGTACAAAGCCAACTGGATCGAACGCATCCTTAGGATGTACCGTTCTCTGCACGACGTCATAGTAGGAAAGGTTGAGGGAAAGAGGAACTTAGGAAGAAGGAGGATTTAAATTTTAGATGACTTGAAGGAAAGTAGAAAATTCTGGAAGCTGAAGGAGGTGCATTGGTAGTCTAAGTTCACTAACAAAAGGAATGGACCTGTCGCAAGACAGAAAACCTAATAGTAATAATAATAATAATAATACTTATTGAATCAAATAAGGAGGATGAGTGAGATGAATTTAAGGAAAATCGTTGCCACTGTTTTAGTTAAATAATATGAAAGCACAGTGTTTAAAAATACTCTCAATGCACCCTATCTATGGTTGAACCCCAGGTTCTCAAGTTGGAGACAAGAATGAGGTGACTCATCTAAGCTCTTATGGTAAAAATCTAGATCCGTGGAGCTGTCAGCACTAATAGAGTCACAAATTATGAGACCTATGCCAATAATCTGAATCATTTTAATCACATCTCTTCACATATAATCATGTGAAATTCAAGCTAAAGCTTATCCAGTTAATTTTACATGAACAGCGAAGCTTGGGAGAAAGAAATGATCTAAAAGTTACATATACAGCCACATCAAGTGTATATTCGTAAATTTGAAAAATTACACTTGGGAACGGGAGTCAAACTCGGAGCCCTTGACTCACCACACCCATTTTCAACCACGGAGATATACAGGACTATCTGCCTAGAATTATGAGTGAAGAATGACACTAAGCATGTGATGAATTCTGGATATCTCAGTGGTAGAGAGCTTTTCTTGTGTTAAATCAAGGGCTCCGGGGTTCGATTCCAATGTTAAGTTGTCATTTTCTAGGTTCACAACAATTATTTAATAACTAACAAACTTTAATTTAATCTATGAGTACCACTAACACAAGTGGTATCATGGTCTAAGTTGTCAGTCTCGAAATAAACGGAATTGCCGTTTGACGGGAAGGGCAATAGTTCGAATCTCAGCCGGGTGCATTGCTCAGGTGGTTTTCCCCGTGTCATTTATAATTCTGATTTGCCTCTCCATTTTCCACCCTAATTGCCTTTGAGTGGATGAAAACATTTAAAAAAAAGTTGGCTCTTTGGATACTTTCACCTCGTTGCTCTAGCAGAACCTAACCTCACCTCAAACTAACGTCAGTCCATCAGTGAGACAATAACTAATTTAAGCCTGGGCGAACGTTTGAAATTTCTCATTCGAATCTAAGATTTGTAATTTTTAATATTATTATTTGAAATATTAAAATATGGTTTGAAATTAAAAATATAATTAGATCTCATAGTCAAACTCAACGGAATTTAATTTTGAGATTAAAATCTAAACTTTTGAGTAATTGGACTTTTTATAGATATTATCAATACGTGTTAATGAACTTAGATCGCAAATGGGTCCTGTCGTCTGCCTCCGTCAGATTACATAATTTTCTTCTTTCCCTCAGGTAATCCAATATTTGAATTCACCGTCTTCCTAAATTCCCCTTTCCCTCAATCTTTCTTTCTATGACGTCGTGCAGAAGATAGTTTTTCCTAAGAATGTGTCCAATCCAGCTTGTTTTGTACCGTAGAATCATCCAAAATAGTTTTCTTCTCACCCACTCTCCTTAATACTTCTTCATTTGTCACACTGTCTGTCCACTTGATCTTCTCAAGTCTTCTTCATAACCACATTTTAAAGCTCTCGAAGTTTTTTTTCATCGTCGTGAGAGTCTAAGTTTCTGCTCCATTCAGGGTGATGCTCCAAATGTGGCATTTCATCAGTTTGTTCTTCAGCTCCAAACTCAAATTGCTGGTCAGAAGTAACCTTTTATTGTTGAAATCTTCCTTGGTCATGGTGATCCTCGACCTAATTTCCTTGATGCAAAAAGCATCCTTTGTCAGCAGACTTTCAAGGTACTAGCACTGTTCAATGCTTTCCAGTTCCTGGTTTTAAATTTCTATTTTTTTTATTAATAAAATCACTTTTGACTTCTCAATGTTGATCTCCATGTCATATCTTCTACCAATCTCCACCAGCTGGTCCATCATTTTCTGCAACTCTTATTCATTTTTAGCCTACAATGATTTATCAGCTTTTTATTTTACTTGGTTAGAGACGCGTCCTCCTATCTTGAAATTTCGACATCTCTCTATGGCTTCCCTGACCAACCACTCTCCATACAAGTTGAACAGACAAGGTGACAAGCAGCATACCAGCCTCATTCCTCTTCCTATCTCTACGTTGTTGGTCTCTCCATCATTCAGCCTCACCTTCTCTCACTGTCCCAGCTACAGGTTTCCAATCAGCCTTCTGTCCCTCTGGTTGATGCCGATCTTTCTCTAACCCTTTTGAGACAACCTGCCTGATTTATTAATATTTTTTGGTAAAATTCTTTGGCGTGCCTATGGGAATTTTGAACAGCAAAATGTAATATCGGAGTATTTTATCATTATTATATTAATTACTAGTTTTTAAACCCATATATGACAGGTTGATATCAATATTACCCAACATAACAAAACAGAACCTTCAATTTGTAGATGCATGAAAGGCTAGGTTTTGTTAGGTTGGGCTAGTTTGTTATAAAAGTATATTTATTATAATCACAAACATTTTAAAACATAACAAAAATTTATAAATGTTACTTTTAATCAAACATCAAAAAATACATTTGATAAAACTTTTTAACACTTAATGTGAATACAAAACTACCAAATAAACTCTAAAATTAGGTGAGCGTGTATATTTCATGTAATTTAAATTTGTATTTCAATTTTAAATAACCCGCTTCAGTAGCTGCATTATCTAAGCTTTAAGGCGTGACTCTCACAATAAACTGGTCTGAATTATGACCGAGTATACTGAAGGTAATTTTCACTAAATGTGTTTCCATTCTCCCACCTCGCAAATGCGGGTACACTCGTTTAAAATTCAACCTTCCCTATCCCTATAACATTAGAGTAGCTAGTACCAAAACGTATACCCCAAACGGGTAGTAAAACGTGGTGCTTGAAATAAAATGAAGAATCTCTTGTTAAGTTGGGAGCTCTTGCGTTAACACGTAATATACAAACAATCGACAAACATTAGTTTTATTTATCAGGTCATATAATTTGCTACTCGTAGGTGTTATTTTCTTTTAACTAGAATAATAGTCGGTTTGTATGAATACATATCTAGGCTATGAAAATTTAAGCTCAAATTAAATAAATATTTTTAACCTTACTTTTAACATTTTCACTAACCAAAGAAACACTTTTTGCTAACCAAAATTAACACAAATCTACTAAACCATAAACACAGGTCACTACAATTTCGCTTCAAATTGGAATTTATATTCTAGATTCTCTTTGATTTTGAAATGTAAATCTACGAATTAAAATTATTAAATAAATCAAATGTTATTTAGTTAATATTTATCAGTTTTCAAATTTGAAAAATTTGCGCACTTATTAAATGATTCCTCTATAGTTTCACAAACTTTCAGATTTATTTCTCATTGAAAAGTATCAAAATTTCTCTGGGCAATCATACATATATTATTACTGACACCATGAAATTTTAATAACATAGATAATTAATTTATATAATAAAAGGAAAAACTCACTCGCTGACTCACTCACTAACCACCTTATTTCCCCAACTTTTGGGCCTGGAAACTTGAAATTTTGCTAGACAGGAAGGTAGCGAGATTGATTTCTATATTATATAACTAGGAAATTCTAAAAACGGGAAATTTCAAAATAAGTAAACTAGAAATGGGTGGCCTATAATTTGAAAATAAGTTTTATAAATGAGTTAGAAAATTAAAATTTGGCAGACAGATGGAGATACAATGCCAGATAACCAAATAAATATCAAAAATTGAAATTTCTAAGAATAAATTATAGAAATGAGGAGGAGGAGGAGGGGCTCAAAATTTAAAAAAATAATTGTAAACAAATAACTCCAAGTGTTGTAGAAAACTGAAATTCAGCAGGTAAGTAAAAGAATCACTCCAAATATATTAAAGGCTGAAGATGTTAATATTTTTATTGGGGTTTTGGGAAACATGGTTGGGTTAGGGGGTTATAAGGAGAAAAACACTTTTAGGTGAGGCAGAAAAATTACATTTTGCAGGCTGGTAGAAGGACTACTCCAGATAGTCACCCATACTCGTCTTAAAATTCGAAATTTCTAAGTAGGCATTGTTTAAATGAGGAAGGGAGGGTGGTTGTCATTTCCAAAATTTAAAATTGAAATTTTGCAAAAAGGTATAAAGACCACTCAAAATAACCACAAAAGACTCAATATTTTAAATAATGATGGGGTTGGGGTTAAGTAGAAGATTAAAAAACCTTTTAAGTGAGGACTAAATTTGAGATTTGCCATGAATATATAAGGATTACTTCAATTACAAAATAAATATTTATTATTTAGAAAGAGGGCTGGTTTCAAAATTCCTTAAAAAATAATAAATTACTTGTCAGTAGGGTAGAAACTTTATATTTGGAGAGCTTGTATAAGAACCACCCTAAACAAACATTACGGTCAGATCCTTAGATTTCAAAATTAAGAAGCAGTAAATAAGAAAGGAGGTGGTTGGCCCCCATAAAGATTCCTAAAACTAATACAAAAAACACTTTTTGTTGTGATTTAAACTGAAAGTTCGACATGTAAGTCAATAGACCTTCACGGAGAGCGGAATGACGTCTGAACATATAGAATTACAAAATTGAAGCCCGTGAAATGCAAAAGATCGAAATTGATACAATTAGTATAAAACACTACTTTTTGATATAGTATAAAATTGAAATTTGGTAAACATGTAAATAAACCAAATAAGATAATTAAATAGATCCTAAATTTTCAAATAGGAATGTGGGAACTGAAAAAACTGTGGTGATGGGGAGAGGGTGTTAGTAACTTACAAATTTTCATAAATTGTTACTAATTATTCTTTTCGGCATGGAGGGAAATTTAAATTTACCAATTTTGTAATAGAACAACCCCACAATAATAAATGGAAAATAGAAAAACAAACTTCTCAATATGATAGAAAATTTGAATTTGGTATATGCAGACAAAAAAAAGTATAAGAATAAACGAATACGAGAACTAAATATTAACTTAAAGGGGATTCATTAAAGTTGTGATAACAAAGCTAAAAATGAAAGGCTAAATTAGATTAGTGCTAATCTACCAGCGACATAACTTGCTATTTAGGATTGCTAAGTTATATTGATTTGGTTTGTTTGGTTTTTAGTCGATTTTAGGTATTTATCTTAAATAATTATAATTTTTTGATATTCTAGATATTTTATAAATTTACAAATACTCAAATATAAACAAATTTAGTATATAGCTGTAAAAGTACGAATACAATGTAGGTATTAGCATTGTATCTACTTTATTTCTATGGTTGTAAAACACACATTCCTGATGATACTGCAACTAGTCTGAAGAGAGTTGCGTCATCTGAAGTAGGTTTTGTAAAATAAGTTTATATTAATTAGTAGAATACAAGAGCTTAGTTACTAAAGACTTTTAATTGAATATTTATGTTTTAGTTTTCATTGGTAATGTGCGTGTTTAATTTAGTAATGCATTCATTACCATTTTTTTTTCATAAGTTTAGGTTATTTTTTGATAATTTGAAGCAACATTTTAGAATTTATGAGTAATGTTATAGGTAATTTTTTAATAATTCTTATCTCATTGAAGTCCGGGCCATGATTATAACAAATTATTCAATCTCGGAACCATTTGTAATTAATAAATATCATTGCTTCACTTTCATCATATAGCAAGGTTGATCGGGCGAAAATTAGCTTTGAAAAAGATTAAAAATGTTCTTATTATAAATTTCCTTAATTCTGTTCCCCGTTCTCTATTCCACCAGTTTTTAGTAAATGTATTCCAATTAAAACGTATTTGTATTAAATTTAAAAAATATATATATATTTATTTTTATATACCTACCCATATTGATGGTCTCATAGTCTAAGGTGTCACTATTGTATTAGACTATATTGCCAGTAACGAGGAAAGTGGGGTTTGAATCCCAGTCGGGTCTACTAAGGTTGGTTTTCCCTAAATGGTCTTCCACTCTATTTTTACACAAATACGGTTACATTTCCTCTAAAACTATTACTTCTTCATCTATATTCCTTTAGCGTAATTAAGGTATGCGTATAACCATAGTGGGTCTGAAGACGAGGGGTGTGGGGGCGGGAATGGAGAGATCGAGAGAAAATTATTGCAACACTACCACCCTCTAAATTTTACTGTATGCACTAAATATTTAAATATGATGATTTTTGGTTTTTTTTTACTTCTTGTTTAAGCTATGCACATATTTAATAACTACGCTGATGAATTAGGAATGAGCTATGTTGAGTTTAGAGGAAGTTTACCCGCATTTGCGTGGAGGGAGAGTGGAAAACCATTTAGGTAAACACCCGACCGAGATTCGAACCCTGATATCCCTGTAATCGGCAGTCTAGTCTATTGCCAAACTAACGCCTTAAAACATGCGGCCACCGAAGTAGGTTTGTGGTCAATAAAAAAATGGAATGGTTATAGTGGAGATTGGGGGTATTATGACTAAGCGGGTAGTGTTGTATTTGAGTAGTCAAAGATCCAAGAGCTATTGGTAGTTGCGGTCGCTTAGGGGATGATGTTATAGTTCACACAGATACTCGATTATGTTATCAGTCAAGATCGAGTTATTGAACGGAGTTATACATTGTGGTGGTAGCTTCGAGATTATTTATTTAGCATTAAACTTTTAATAATTTTTAATATATTAAAATGCACACATGTACAAACAAAATACACATCTACTTAATTAACTTTATTAAAATATGTGTCAACAAGGATAATTTTTCTTTAACTATACGTACTGGGGTAGTTTCCATGCACAATGTTTGCGCGCATCATACTACCCTAATCGTGCATCGCTTTACCCCACAAAGTAATAGGCCATTTATGTAAGCCCTTAAAATTAACAACATAATTTATGTTGTATGGAATCCACACGACAATTTCTGTCTAGATCAAAACTATGTATAAAAATATAATAATAATAAAATAGCCAATGTTAACTCAAACCAAACAAATATACAATTTCAAAATGTTTACATACACAGACGAGACCATGTGTTGTAGATGCCAGGCCTATTAAAGAATCATAGAAAGAGATTCTTGGTTTGCAGAACATCTAAATATAGCTGTAATGTCCGTTGACACTTTGTAACAATTTTTTTTTTTCATATTTTGTAACTTGTTTCATTTGAGTGATGTATAAAATTGACAAAAACGACTCAAAATTGTCTAAAGGCTCGTTTACATTATGTAACAAAAATGGTTGTAAAACATAAATGTTTGGTAACAATGTTACATGTATTATGTTGTAAAAGTTTGTTATGTAACAACATTTTCTGTCTTCAAAAAAATCCAGCAAGAAATGTTATGAAACTACCTAGCGTTCGAGAATAGATATTCAAGAGAGGCTATCATTCTCGCAACAGCATTCTATGTAAAGTCTGTTCAGCGTAGGAATTGTTTTCTGAAAGGCCTTTTTCCCTACCAGAAAGCTATTATATATGTAGTAGGATTTTGGTAGGAAAAAATACCTCTCAGAGAGTAATTCCTACCGTGAATGGAGAAAACACAAACGATATAGTGGGTTAGGCCTTCACTAAGTGTGAGGGAATGGTATAGTGTCCATCTACGCCAGGTTTTTTTATTTCTATTTTTAAAATTTGGAAATATTGGATCTTAAAGCACTCGTTTCTCTCGGTATAGTTCACAGAGCTGACCTTTTTTTTTCATCCCACTTCATTACTCAGCAAAACTCAATGTAGCGTTTAATGCTATTAAGCTACAAGAAGAAACTAAGTCCACAACTAAACAAGAACGAAACAAAACAAGTGTAGGCTTACC